>JAVIWC010007841.1:600000-794336 GCA_031894815.1 Creontiades dilutus | reverse complement strand
AAGATAGACGCTTAATGATCAGTGCCGAAATAAGTAAGCGGTTTAAAGGAAATTTCAATAACAAACTGAAATCGGTGAGTTTCAAGAAAAATTGGGGTTAAAAGTAGACATTGTCAAGCGAGGAACAGGTACTACCAATGATGGTAACACATCCCGTAGATTTTTTGAAAACCCCGACATTACAGCTGAAATCACTGGCATTGACAAGGGCGTGATATCTAGACTGGCTACAATATTGCAAGTTATTTGCTGCCAATTTCCGATTGACCCCGAAAAATTTCAAATATTTTCAGAGGAAACAGCTAAGATGATTGTGTCTCTCTATCCCTGGTATTATCTTCCAGCAACTGTCCACAAGATATTGTTCCATGGTTCTCAAATAATTGAGAATGAAGCACTACCGATTGGGGCACTTTCAGAGGAGGCACGATCGATATTATTTTATGAGCCAACATCATATGTGATATTATCAGATGAAGCCGATATATCGGTTGAAAAAAATATCGGTCACTAACTATCGATATCCGATACTATTGGCCCTTGCATCATCGATAGGCAAATAACTATCGATGGCCATCCCTACTCCCGACTGCGATGCTTGAGAGCTACGCTGGGCTTTGATATGCCTTTCGTTTAATAATCACGTACGGTTTTATTATAAAATGACAGTGTCAGCTCGTCAACGACCCAATTTCTTATCGTCCAGCCGACTTCATTCCCGTAAGTACCTATTGGCTTCCGGTAGCGCCATTCAGAGCTTCGACGTTGGGGGTCTGGAAATCACAGCATCAAAGGCTTTCCGCCTCATACCTTTCAAAACTCATTAGCGCCGTGATAACGGTTTTTCTTTTGACATCCCCAAAAATCTCGCTATCAGGGCACTTTCTTTAATAAGCAGTAATCCCGGATGAATGGGAGCGAAAACTGTGAGTCTTTTTTCACCAGCACAGAAAAACAGCCTGGGGCGGGGTGGCAAATCATGTTTATCTTTTGTCGTGAAAGAGGAGGTGATTGATGGAGTTTTCTTCTTAGAGCGACTTGCCAGAGCTTCGTCATATTTTTTTACCTCCTTCTCCAGGTTTCACGGAGCTACGCAGTTAGAGGCGAAAATACACAAATTATATTTATGGGGAAATTTCATTTGCCCTCCTCCCGAGTGTATTTTATTGCTTTAAGCACGATCATTTGAAAGGGGAAACATCAACTTTTAGATATACATGTTAATGTTTGACTGTATGCGAGGATCTACAATATATTGTACATTGTAGATTATAAACATTCAGCACTTTCTTATTTCGACAGTTAATGAAGTTAATGAAATTCAATAATCGCTCTATCCTGTGAAACGCGCTCACTCCAAAGCTTAGTAGAAATTCAAATTATGAACTCAAGCCAATTGAATAATAAACGCCAGTGAAAGAATTAGCAGCGTTTTTTAGCCTAACCATCATATTTTCAAAGATTCCTAATAAAGCGGATGAATGTGCAGAGATTAAGCATGGTACAAGGATTTTCTGACACACGGACCGACAAGAAACAAACGTTTTTGAGAATGGCTTTTGGTTTTCAGAACAAAAAAATGTCTCATCCTTAGACTGTGAGAAAATGTTTCCGATTGGATGATGACGACCGTTGACGCAATGCTATTGCAGCGTTATTCACGAGTTATAAACTGAATGTATGAATTAATTTAATTTTGAATTGAACAGGTTCAAAGTCTATTCCTCCAAGGAATTCACGCTTAAAAACACACACAAAAAAATACTAGGCACTCAGCAAGAATAATTAAAATTTATTTACACCAGTAATAGCCCTTTTGTCTGTTTTAATTAATTTAAAAGTACGCTTGAGATTGAATGCTAGGGTGGGAGAAGAAAGGAGCCGAGCTATTTTTGGAAAGAGAGAGGGAAATGGGTTGTCGTAAGTTGGATTCGATGGAAGAAATAAAATTGAAACCGAGAGGGCCGAGCATTTACGAATCAACCGCAGCTAGGAGGTGGGGGGGGGGGGAAGGTTTGGAGGCGAATTTTAATACAGAATAAGTTATTCGGAAAGCGAAGCCACTCGACAGGTCTAGCTTGAATATTCTGTCAGACGAGGATTCCGCTTTGTGCGGCCGAGAATTCCCTTCGGGAGAGGACCTAATTCTTTGGAATTTTCTCCGCCGAATTAGCCTCTCTCTACTTAAAAACGGACGGTGGAATAATGCGAGGGTGTTTTCGGGTCTTAAAGTGAGTTAAGACGGCCACCAGGTGGCAGTGAAGGTGCTTGAAACTGAGACTCCGAGGGAGGGAATTATTCATAATTTTCACGGTTAGTTATCACCGAAGCACTTTCCCTTAATAGCTCAACCGCTTTCGAGTTTGCCAAAGTAGTTTCAGGCCTGCTACTGGATTTTAGAGAGGTGGTAACTTGTTTTCTCTTAAAATGAAAAAAAAAAAAAAACATTCTTATTATCCAAGTTTGGAAGAAAATGAAAACAAAAATGAAAGTACGCTATAGACATCTGTTGAAACGTGGAAGAAGAACTGGAACATAAAAGCCCAAACCTTAACACCTATTTTAATCTTCTGGCATTTTAATATTTCACACTATAAAACAAAATGATAATTTTGGAAGGTTTTCAACGTCGTTGGCAAAGGAACTCGGGTTGTTTTGGATGTGTATTATCGTTTCTTGATATTTGATTCGTAAGCTCTCGAAATGAGATTTTTCTGATCGTGGAAGTCAATTTGTGCTTTTCTTTCTCCCTGTTTGCACTTATATGTTTACGTACATAAGCAAACCATGGGGTGTGCGATGCCTACCTCTACAAAATAAATAAAAGGGATACTCCAACCTGTAGTAGATGTGGTCACCCAAATGGAAATTTGGAGCATTTGGTTATGGAATGTGTTCAATTCAGTGGTAGAAGAGTGGAAATGTTCGAAACTATAACGGACAAAGTGGAAAATCCTTTTAGTTATTTTACAATTTTATATAAGAAGGACGTTATTATTTATAAGCAAATTTTGATTTTATAAAGGAATGTTATGTATTTATATGAGAAAACTTTAATGTTAATGGCTGTATACGCAATTAATGCAAAAAACGCTGCAAATTCTTTCACTGGGGTTTATTATTCAATTGGCTTGAGTTCATTATTTGAATTTCTACTAAGCTTTGGAGTGTGCGTGTTTCACAGGATAGAGCGATTATTGAATTTCAGGAGATATGCATGGAGCACGTAAATCTGTTCTCAACCAAGATACTAATTTGGATTGATCAGTTGATCATATTTGTGTGCCTCCTGACGTGTTTCACAGGTGATAGAGCGATTATTGAATTTCAGGAGGCACACAAATATGATCAACTGATCAATCCAAATAGGTATTTTGGTTGAGAACAGATTTACGTGCTATAATAATAATAAACCCCAGTAATAATATTGAATATTATTTACCTATATATCATCAGCGTTTCATGCATATCAGAATGCTTCAACCCGGTTATCGGCTATAAACTACAAGTATCAACATCGGCTATAACTCCAGTATACACATTCACTACAACTCGATGCTATCGGCATCACTAGGTTACAAACAAACAATAATAAACCAAAAAACGCAAATGTTGGCACCATAAATCGGGCCATACATCGGGAATGGTTTGACCTACGTACGTGGGGAGGGTCTCATTCGATTCCTCATGGTATGTTCTTCAAATAGGTAAATATTTAGGCCGATTCGACTTGTTTTGAGGTTTTTAGGGATTTTACAAAACTTTGACAGCCCTTAAAGGGCATTTTAAATTGAGTGAGAGAGCTGGCTCAAGAATTGGGGCGTCGTCGGACCAAGATGGATTTTTCCTGAAAATTTCAGATCTTTTGCTCCAGCCGTTTGGGAGAAATCGTGCGTAAATGGCGTACGGCGGACGGACGGAAAATTTTTTATTGCAGATTCGGATTCTTCACCCTTTGAAACGTAAACCATGAAATTTTCAGGCGGGGTTAGAATTTTTTTTCCAGAGCGATTACAATGGTTTATTATTGAATAATAAACCAAAAGTTATTGTTATGTAGCTTGAATAATGGTCCAGATACACATACTTAAGATAATACCATGCAGAATTGTAATGTTTCGTTTTAACTAATGTAATTAGATGCATGAACAGATACTTTTCCAGTAATTGCTACGAAAATCCTTTGCAATGCAAGCATCACTCAACGAATTATTCACTATCAATCATTTTTAGTCCAAAATACTCTCCGACAGGGTTTGAAAAGCATTCAAATCTTTGCCTTGAAATTATCCTTCATCAATCAAACAGAGGATAGGCGAAAACGGTAATCCTCGTCAAAAGGCTCGTAAAAACGTGCTAGAAAGCAATATAATAGAAAGCACGTTTGCGTTCCGCCATTACAAATGAATTCGAGCTGAATCGCTCCTCCCTTTGGATTATTCAGGGATTGCGGGGATCGTCTGCAGGGCGCCTAGTTGGAATTGGCGTCACGTGCGGGCGGTTGGCTCTTTTGCGAAGAACCGCGGAATAAGCCTGGCGAGGGCGCGTCGCAATGAGACGAGCCAGGAAGTGGAGTTTTTTCTCACGGATAAATCCTATATGATGGTCGATGGATCTGGCTTATGCCGATGAAAATGTTTCCTCTGCGACGAGGAAAGAAATATGAGGGGGTACCTATATTTATTTTAGATGCCGTTTGCGGAAAATAAAATGAGCCTCTTCAAAACATGAATTAACTGAGGTGAAAATATAGCATGGACTAAAATATATCGAACAAAGTCAAAAAGGTCACTCCAGAACCGCTTATTATCTATTAACGCAATTATCTTTGTGTAAATCCACGATTAGTATAGTTTGAAGTATGAACTTTCTTCTTGTTTTGAATCATTATAATAATTTTTTTTTTTTGAAATTTTATTGTACCAACTAATAACTTATTAACAATATTATATTGAAAATAGGGATAAGTATACAAAACTAAGGTACATCACTGAGTTTTGTCCTTTCTGACTGATGCTTCTTCCACTCAACTGCTTCACAAAAAGGCAAGATCAAGTGGTTTAGTACGCTTTAGTCTTCTGGTGACGTCACTTGTGTCAAGGAGATAGACAGCTTCCTCGTTGACGTGATATCTTAGCCGTTGGAGAAGACTCACAGCTTGTCGCTTTCTAGCCTCGCTAACTGTTTCGACTTGAAGTTCATGATGGAGACGTTCATTTCGAAAGTACCATGGTGCATTCACAACAGTTCGTAACACATTATTTTGAAAACGTTGGATGATATCTCGACTTGATTGAGCTGTACAGCCCCACAGCTGGGCTCCATAGGTCCAAACCGGTTTCAGGACCTGGTTGTACAGGGTTAGCTTATTCTGGATCGAGAGCTTCGACCGTCTCCCCATTCTGAATTTGAGTAGGAGTTCTCCCTTCTTTTTCTTAACATGGGCTCTCCACCTGAGCCTGGCATCGAGCGTCATACCGAGGTATTTAGCTTCGTTAGCATACGGAATAACCTTGCTATTTAGATAAACCGGTACATAGTCAATTTTTTTGTTAGTGAAGTCGACGTGTACCGATTTATTTTCATTAATTCTGATTCTATTATAATAATTGATGAGAAAATAAAAACCAACACAACTGACTGCTCTAGCCTTTCTAGAGCTCTCCTATTCTATTCGATGATGATGGGTAAATTTCTTGGAAACATCATTTAATTTGTTTTATCTATTTATACGTTCTGTTTATCTATTTGTACTTGCCAACGGTTGATACCACGTGTAGAAGCAAATGTTGGTGGCACCAAATGGGATAGATAGGGAATGTGATCGGATGTTCTACTGGAGAATCGATTTTATACAAATCCTACCTTGACTTTTTTCGGGAACTTGACGCAGAATTCAAAAGAAAAAATAGAATACGCTGGAAATTATTCGACAAAGGTTTATTATTTTTTACTCCCCCCTCCCCACCTCTCAACTCATCACAAGATTTAGTGGTTCAAACTCTAACTTTAGGGTTAAAAAAATCGAAATTTTCACCCGTTTTCAACATTTTTACCCTTAAAATGTGATTTTCTACGTCCGATGAGGCTGGTCTGGGGCCCACCTCTATCGATTCCTTGGAAATGAGACCCCCTTGCCTAAATCAGCATAAATCTCGAAAAAAACACGTTTTTGAGCAGTATTCGGCCCATAGCATCTATGCATGTGAGGCGATCAGGCCATAGAAGTCAGACACAACCAGACCCCTATACAATGTATGGTATACATGTCCTCTGCTTGCGAAATAAATGATCTTCCACACCAATTTCAAGGCGCTTTATAGGTTTTGCGGCGGAACGCAGACGGACAGCAGATTCAGTATCTACGCACCTTGAAATGTAAAGTGACGGAGGGGGGGGGGGGGCGTTACTAATAAATGTTTGCTTTACGATTACAAAGGCTTAATATTGACAAAAAATGACCCGAAAACTGTTTTGGTTTATTATTCAATAATAAACCATTGTAATCGCTCTGGAAAAAAATTCTAACCCCCCCTATGAAAATTTCATGGTTTACGTTTCAAAGGGTGTAGAATCCGAATCTGCAATCAAAATTTTTCCGTCCGTCCGCCGTACGCCGTACGCACGATTTCTCCGAAACGGCTGGAGCAAAAAATCTGAAATTTTCAGGAAAAATCCATCTTGGTCCGACGACGCCCCAATTCTTGAGCCAGCTCCCTCACTCAATTTAACGTGCCCTTTAAGGGCTGTCAAAGTTTTGTAAAATCCCTAGAAACCTCAAAACAAGTCCAAGCGGCATGAATGTAAACTTATTTTAAGAACATACCGTCAGGAATCGAATGAGCCCCTCCCCAGGTCCGTAGGTAAAACCATTCCCGATGTATGGCCCGATTTATCGTGCCAACATTTGCGTTTTTTGGTTTATTATTGTTTGTTTGTAACCTAGTGATGTCCGGCCGATAGCGTCGAGTTGTAGTGAATGTGGATACTGGAGTGATAGCCGATGTGAACACTTGCAGAGTAGTTAGTTGTAGATACACGGGTTGAAGCATTCTGATAATATATAGGTAAATATTATTCAATATTATCACTGGGGTTTATTATTCAATTGGCTTGCGGTCATGATTTGAATCTTACTAAGCTTCTGAGTGTGCGTGTTTTACGGGTGATAGAGCGATTATTGAATTTCAGGAGATATGCATAGACCACGTAAATCGGTTCTCATCCAAAACACCTATTTGGATTGATCAGTTGATGATATTTGTGTGCCTCCTCTACATCTGTCTACCTTTGGCTACATCGTTTAAATTTGGATTTGGGGAAGTTTTTACGCAATACGAGTGCCAAAGTGACTTGATAAATTATAGATGTTTTTATTGTGGGGGGGGGGGGGGTATTGAGGTTCAATAAAAAAAACGCTGCAAATTCTTTCACTGGGGTTTATTATTCAATTGGCTTGCTTTCATGATTTGAATTTGTACTAAGCTTTGGAATCTGCGTGTTTCACAGGATAGGGCGATTATTGAATTTCAGGAGGCACACAAATATGATCAACTGATCAATCCAAATAGGTATTTTGGTCGAGAACAGATTCACGTGCTCCATGCATATCTCCTGAAATTCAATAATCGCCCTATCCTGTGAAACACGCACACTCCAAAGCTTACAAAGCTTAGTAGAAATTCAAATCATGAACGCAAGCCAATTGATTAATAAACCCCAGTGATTTTAAGGGAAAACCATTGTTACTGCAGCGAAATCAACAGCACCATTTCCATCAATGTATAAGTAATCCACATTCTCAGAACGTAAGCCCATCATGGATACAACGTGCCTCAGAAACAGGCTCTCGTTCAATTTGTTGTATTTGTGTAGGTTAGCTCAGACTCTAGAATACAAGGGGCCCGTAACTTCATTCGATGCGAACAAAAGGACTAACAAAGGTGGTACCTTGGTCGGTAGAGGCGACAAAGACGTGGGACGAAGACGGCATTTCTGTCGAGGATCCAAGCCGATCGATTGCCCCGCGCGCGCTTTTCGATTCAGGGGTTGGGCGGCCAAACAAAAACGAAACCAAACGTGGATCACACGAGCCCAAGATAAGAGCTGACCTAGAGTGACCTAACTGTCCCTCTCGTTTCTGTCTGCTGTGGTGGTAAACTGCCACCGTAATTTAATTTCGAGTTTATTTACGTAAAGGTATACTTGTATAAGAACGGATGAAACGAAGAAGCTTTGTATTTTCTTGAAGAATGTGATGTAGTTCAGAGCAAGATAGCTATTCAGTATAGTTTTCCTAAGTCCCAACATATTGAGGTTGTAGAATTACCTAATACATCACGAATAGCAAGTTTTCGCAAAATTTATGGACGTATAGACGATTCTTGATGGGGTATTTCAATTTTTAATTCAACTTCATTTGTAGTGAAGTGGAATGTGACAATTATTGTGTTCGCATAAACAACATGAAACCAATGTAGTGGTTATTTTCACAAATTGGTTTGTGTGTAGTATACTTAGATATAAACTTGTTACCAGTTGCAACAAATACTTCAATGATTTACTTCAATCTAGTGGTCATCCTTCAGATTTTTAGGTATGAAGATTTTATGTTTCTGCTCCACTTATTTCTATCATCAGTCAGAAAAACTAGATATAGCAAACGAATAATTTCTTGTAATGAGTTATTTGATTCTGTATAACAGCTACTGGCTTGAAACGATGATATTAACTGCAAAACAAGAGCTGATGCAATGTGTATTTGAAAATTTAGTTCCTATACAAGTGAAGATATGCTATGATTGTGGTAAACAGATTTCTGTTTGCTTTTTATAACAAAAATCTTTGTAATGAATCAAAGAATTCCGACTGCTTCTTTAAATTCATTGGTTTATATGATGGATATTCATCGGTGTAACACAGGTATATAGGGTGTTTAATTCAAGTTTGTCTAAAATATTCAGGTAAAAGTGAATATGTAGTGAAGCAAAATGCCACCAATCGCATCATTTTACTTCCACTCTATGTTGAGAAATTAATTTTAGTGTTCCTGTAGTCAAATCATGGTTTTCTTCATAAATTCAAAATTTAATACTCTTTTTTACAACTTTTAGCGACCTTTAAATGTAAGTTACATTTCATATAAGGTAGGACAAACATTTCAAACCTTGCATGTATTCTTCACTCAAACATTGAAAATGTTTAAAAATTCAGAAAATTTTGAAATCCGCATTGGTAATAGCAGACTTTATTCGATCTAGTACCGAATAAGTCCTCCATGAGCGTTGCACTACTAACCGTTGGTGTTTTACGAATGAATGAAGAGTTGATGCTCAACTCGATTGTAAGTTTCAAGAGCAAGAATATCCGAGATCATTGCTTTGGCGACTTTTCAGTTTCCTCAATCGAGACTAAACGAAAGTTGGTGTATTTTACTACTTTAGTTAAAACGATAAAAATGATTATACATAGATTATCTTATCAAAGTCTAATCAAAGACAATCCTCCAACGTGAATCCCTCAATATATTATTAAACAGTCTATGGTACATCACCTAAACTTGGCTCCACCATGCCTTGTAATTGTATTGTACATTCCAAAATAGAGCCCCATGTACATATCAGCTAGTTCGTATGAAAGAAATCAGCCACAAGGGATCTCCAGCTGATCAGGGTGTCTCCATACCTGTTAATTGACTTGTAGCTGTCACACTGTCACAAAGAAGATAGAACGACTTTTTCATAAATGCAACTTCGTTGGTACCAACTTTTACTAGTCCCTTTCTACAAAACAAGAGTTGGTATGAAAATACCTACAATGGTGTAGTATCCTGAGCATCGACACGGCCCAGAAATTTACGAATAGGAAATCTGAATTTAACGAGTTAAAATAAAAGCTACTCTTTGATAATCCACAAATGTATAACACATGTTATGAAAAACTTGAATTCGTCACAATTTACCAGGAAATTTTTACTTTTCAGGGAAGTTCATATTCACGTTCGTGTTAACGTTTTTTTCCCCTGACGTTTGTTCAATTCCTTATGGATAGCGAACTGATTCACGGGAAGCGGTCGGAGTAGGCTCATTCGACTCATTGAAAGGAAGTTAATCGATAACAAACATAAAAACACTAGTTTAATGGCCCTGCTACGCAGGTTAAAAAGAAATAGGTGAATAACACAATGAGGGAGTATAATAACAATATGCACAGTAAAAAAATCGTATATCCCAAATCCCCGAGGAGAGGACCACGTCGCTTGCCCTGGGAGACGCTTCCCCTCGCTGGGGCCCTCCTCCCTTCACTGGCGGGGTCGGGGGGTGGAGGGAGCAGGTCGGTTGCCCTGGTAGACGGGGGCGAGAATTCCACCCGCCCAGCGTTACCACCCCCTGAAACGTCGATATACTCTGATAAGCTCGTCTTTATATAGTGTGATTTGTTTTATTTTGAAAGCTATAGATTTTTATATTTCGTCAAGCATCATTTTACGGTTTTATACATCAACCAAATTAAGCAGCTCACCGACCGAAAGCTATAGATTTTTATATTTCGTCAAGCATCATTTTACGGTTTTATACATCAACCAAATTAAGCAGCTCACCGACCGGATTGTGCGGCAACTATTGTCATTGACAGCGATTCATTATTGTAAAAACTTAGTTGCGTGCTTTCATATTACTCACGAAGTAGACAATACCGTCCGGTGAATCCACGGTACGCGTCAAGTCAACAACCCGTCAAAGGATATCGATGAGGGAAAACTTGCCCGGAAGACTTCTTTTTCCTCGCTCTTAGAAAAGGGCAAGTAATATTCCCCGGAGAACAGAGATCGATAGGGTTGTAACTCTGCCTCTCCGGCATAAAAAAAAACCCTTTTCGTAGGAGATCTACAACCACATAAACCACCGAAGAAGCTCGACGGGCGGATAATGAGGTTTGCGGTTCGATCGGCTTAGACGTACTTACGTACTCGACATTTCATTGTTATCAATGGAGAGACTGTTGAAGGTTTCCAGATGCAAAATGTCTCATTGACGGGTTCAAATTGTTCGTGAAATACTGCTTGAATTGTTCGTGAAATACTGCGTGAAACACGAAATTTCAAGATCATCAATCAAGATCATGAGTCCATATTATGGATTAATTTAGCATTATGTAATGGTATTCTCCCGAGTTATTAATTCTGTTTTAATTCATTTACATTTAAATGTTTTACTAAGTTTTGTTTATTATTTTCATACACAATTAATTTATCGACCAAGGAAAACAAATTTCAAACCTCTAAAAATTTGTGGTTCACGTTTCAAGATGCGTAGAGTTCAAAATTCACATGAGAAATCCTTCCTTTCAACGGTATGGCAGCTAAACTTATTATCTTGGAAAAGTAAAACCATATTGACTTGGGAATGGTTTAATTCGATTCAGAATGCAAAAACGCTGCAAATTCTTTCACTGGGGTTTATTATTCAATTTCATTCATCTGGCTTGCGTTCATAATTTGAATTTCTACTAAGCTTTGGAGTGTGCGTGTTTCAAGGTGATAGAGCGATTATTGAATTTCAGGAGGCACACGAATTTGATCAACTGATCAATCCAAATAGGTATTTTGGTTGAGAACTGATTTAAGTGCTCTATGCATATCTCCTTAAATTATTCACTTAATTTCCTTATTCAATTCCATGTACTACGGAGTTATATTTATGACGAAAAATAGATTATATTTAGGACGTCTAAAAAAAGGAAACGTCTCTAGTTGACATACCATACGGTATAAGAATTAGAAAATTCAATTCCCTTTGGAACATTAAGTATGCAAGTACAAGTTATGGGGTATCGACTTTAGAAATTTATTAGGTACTATAAAACTGTTAGACCGTAGATGTTTGTGTAATAATTTCGATTTTTGTGTTTCCATCAAGGTGCACTTACTATTGTATTTACATATTATATTGATTCTATGTAAAGATGTTATTAGTAACCTGAGGATAAATATTATAAAACATAATTTCGGTTTCAACTAAGCTCTGAGCGGGTCGTCAAGACTTTCGGGGAACTTGCTACATAAATATTTACGTGGCTGTAAAAATATTTTGTAAATCAAGAATTCAAATTTTCAAGTTTTGAGAAATATAATATTAGTTTTCACCTACTGTTTGGTTGCGCAGCTTGCGGAAAATCTGTATTGTAGACAGTGCCTTGACCTTTCTATTGACAGAAGAAAAGAAAAAAATAGTGTCGAATCGAGAAAAGTGGGAAATCTCTTGGAGGGGAGCCAAAGCAGTGGAATAAGATGCCCGATGTGCCGAGAGCTGACTCATCCAATCAAGATGATATTTTTACGTAATTGAGATCGAGGAATATATTCTGAATCTTCCCGAAGTCTTGCACGAGTGAGCCCATCAAGAATCAGCATTCAACTGAAGATTATCCTTGAAACTTAATTTTGCATTAAGTCGATCTGAGGGGTGAAATGTATTCATTCGACTGTGTAATTATTACCTAGAAATGCTTGACGCTATTCTGGGTACACCATATTGATGGAAGATTATCAGTGAATCATTCCAATAACCGAATATCACAGATCACTAGTTCCTGGTCTCCGTGGTAGAACGCAAACTCCTCCCATCTTTATTCAAAATAATGTCACATGCATACTCCTTCCATACCTCATACCTTCCTGTTTCAATAAGTACACACCATTCCACTCTCTCGGGTCTTGGATACCGCCGCACCGCGCTCCAATGCATATATTGAGCAGTCATGGACCAAATCTTGTTCGGTACTCGCTTGCCCATATTCAAACATACCACTCTCTCTCTTGATCCAAACCCATGCAGTCTGTCCTTGAAATCCCCATACCCAGATACCAGCTGGGTCATGATGAAGTCGATGACCACCCACTCAGCAGCCGATCTGTCTTTACATTCAAGAGCCATTCGTATGTCCATGTACCCTTTATGCTTACATCCCATCTTCTCTGCCAGTCATCCAGCAACATTTCTTCTTACATTCGCTTTCTCATGCATCCTGCAATCACTCTGTCCAGAAAATTCACTCGCCCATCCCATCCTAAGGCTACCCAGAGACCCACGGGACAGGCCCCGGCTATCACAGACACAGCATCCGCCGAGACTGAATACTATTACAACAGTATACGACACAACATTGTCAAATCCATGTCCCACACAGAGCAAAACAACAACTATACCTTGCGCAATGGGGAAAAAATATGAAAGCCGACCTTACGGAATAAAATTTGCCCTGTCAGGCGACTCATCCGATTCATCCCCGCCGAGCCAGGACCCTATCCTCCATGGCGGCCTCTCGAGGGTGATCAACCAACACTGGATGGGCACCCTCGATTACTGTTAAACAACAGATCGTCTTTGCAATACGCCAGGCGAGACCGCCCCTGGGCCAATTGCGAGACCCGAGCCGAACACAGCAGTTTTTCGAAACACACAGCTCTCGATATATCAAATATTTGTGCGTTGATAGAATGTTTCCATTTGTTTCTTTGATCTCTTCTATTTTAAATTTTAAATCCAAAAATATATGGTCAGTAGGTGTTGGTCGCCTAAAGAACCTGGTAAGACGCCATATCGAATAAACTTACACCTATCTCCCAGTTGTTTCCAACATACGAGAACGAAATTTCGTATGAAGCTCTGTCGGACTACTGAGGATGATTTGAAATTTGTGAGGTGATGGACAAGGTATAGTTGCCCCTTCCAATGAGCTGGATGCATAGATAATGCTCTGCCACGCTCAAAGGATGATCCAGACGCTTGCAGGCGTCTGATTCATCTCCCAAGGCGACAGATTCTAAAATCGGGAAGGGGCCAACTAACCATATCCACACAAATTTCAAGAACATCTTCTACCTGGTGCATAAATACTTCTTTCGTTCCTCTCTTTTGGAATAGTCGTCTGAATGAGTACGAGTAATACCGCAGGGGCAGTGACCAGATGGGGAAGGCCAGATGTGGTAATATGAGCCACCTACTCAAAGTTAGATGATAATTTCTGAAAAAAAGCTCGAATTATTGCTTCCGAGTCTACCAAGGTACCAAAAGCATTGTTTTCACTTTCGGAATGTGAAAATTTTTTGTCTCCAAAATCAAAAATTCCACTCGCATTTTGCGTTTTAGACCTTTCTGAACAATTTTGGTTCCGTGTCTGTCTGTGTCTGTCTGTGTCTGTCTGTCAGCAAATCCTTGTTACGGGCAAAACTCCGAGAGTTCTTGACCAATTTCGATGAAATTTTCAGGGATTGTTCGGTTTGATGTGTAGATGATCCCCTATGAGTTTCATGACCCCCGGATTAATAGTAGCTTCTGCGCATCCGCAAACGTGAAATCCTTGTTACACGCTTAACTCCGGGAGTTCATGACTGATTTCGATGAGATTTTCAGGGATTGTTCGGACTTGGTATATTTTATAGTTTGTTCAATAGTTGAACATGCCTACCTTTATTTTCTCAAGTTATGCTCCTGCATAACAATAAATTTACCCTAATTCAATATTTACTTCGCCTAATTGAACGAAGTTCTTTAGTCAATAATAATTTTCAGTGATCTATACAGTCATGTTATGGATACGAGGAAGCTATGTGCCACACCCGCTTGGCAGACGTTTTTTTACTGCTATTTTCTTTGAAAAATTCGAGAGATTTATAAAACAGCCTCTAACGTAACGTTTTATGTCGGGTTTGTCTTCAATTACTTCAAAATACTGATTCCGTATTACTGAAGTTACTTTTGATAAATGTTCCCCTTATTGAAACCGATGGGTGGATACTTGATGGCGGGACTGAACAGACAACGAGGCGCACGAGAAATCTTGATACCGTCGTGTTCGGACTAAGGTGTCAGTTCTGTGAAGTTGGGTCCGTCACAACTTTACCAAAGCTCTTAGTAAACTACCGAGCAACTACCGCTCTGTGAGGGCCGAAGGCGTGTTATTCATGTTCCCATCAGGGGAATCAAGGTTTAAAACAAACTCCTTTCTAAGAAGAAACATCAGTTTATCAAAATTGAGAGTTTAACAAATTTAACAAAATACGATTTCGATACTATAATTATAACGGTTTAATACTACACACAAAATTGTAACTTAGACATTGAAAATTATACTTTCAAAAACGTTATCTACCCTTGATACACGGGATTAGATTTGTAAGGGCTGTATTATATTTTCTGATTAATACCTCGTGCGTTTCCTAGTGCAATTATTTTAGCCACTGACCCACTGATTGGGAAAAAAGTTTGATACCTAGAACCAGAACTGGTGTCACAATTTCGGCAAATTCCGATTATAACTGAGATTTTCAAGTTCGTGAAAAGGAAAATGTATAGAACGACAATGTTGTAGTTATTTCAATGTTTGATGTTGTATTAATTTTTTAATTTGTTTTATTTTTCTCTGCCGGTTTCTCATACTTTACCATATTTCATAGCCGTTCGCTTTTGTAGGGAGCTAATAGCAAACAGTCGAGCCGTCATCAACATTTTGTATGGATAGAAGTCTGGTCTTGTAAGTCTTCATTACCTACTCGCCTGTATGAATTGTCTCCCATTTTTTTAACTTATCAGGTTCCAAGACTGCATCCGAGACTGAATCCTTCGGGTGAGTGGAGTATTTTGGTATGAGTGGCATCAATGTCCGAACCAATGAGTCGTGATTGATAGTCTTGAGTACCTACTATAATGACTTCCATTAGAAGGTTTATCTGTATTTTATTCCTCGAAATAGAATGACTATTCTCCAAACCTATATCATCTTGATAAAATTTTCTGAGTAGTCACTAAAATTTAGTTAATCACTGCAAATTACTGTATCTTACCTGTTGGTACTCATCTGCGAGAAATAGTTCATGGCTAAATTTGATGGAAATGATAATTTATCAACAAAACCTCGACAGTAGTCCTAAAAATAATCAGTATTTTAATTGGCTTGAATTTGAACTGGGGGTACTGGACGTACCAAAATATGATACTACTAGGAAAGGGGACTGGACCTTCCAGACCCACCTAGGAACAACAGAAGAGCCATATAAAAACGCTGCAAATTCTTTCACTGGGGTTTATTATTCAATTGACTTGCGTTCATGATTTGAATTTATACTAAGCTTTGGAGTGTGCGTGTTTCACAGGTGATAGAGCGATTATTGAATTTCAGGAGATATGCATAGAGCACGTAAATCTGTTCTCAACCAAAATACCTATTTGGATTGATCAGTTGATCATATTTGTGTGCCTCCTGAAATTCAATAATCGCTCTATCACTTGTGAAACACGCACACTCCAAAGTTCAGTAGAAATTCAAATCATGAACGCAAGCCAATTGAATAATAAACCCCAGTGAAAGAATTCGCAGCGTTTCTTATGGTTATCAGAATACTTCAACCCGTGTATCGGCTACAAAGCCTTTTAGGAGTTCACTCCAGTATCCACGTTCACTACATCACTACGTCACTAGGTTACTGATATCAACACAAAAACAATAACAAACCAAAATAACGCGAATGTTGGCACCATAAATCGGGCCATAGATCGGGAATGGTTTGACCTACGGACCTGGGGAGGGGCTCATTCGATTCCTCGTGGAGTGTTCTTCAAAAAGAGTACAAATTTATTCCGCCTTGACTTTTTTTGAGGTTTTTAGGGATTTTACAAAACTTTGACAACCCTTAAAGGGCACTTTAAATTAAGTGAGAGAGCTTTCTCAAGAATTGGGGCGTCGTCGGACCAAGATGGATTTTTCCTGAAAATTTCAGATTTTTTGCTCCAGCCGTTTGGGAGAAATCGTGCGTACGGCGGACGGACGGAAAATTTTTATTGCAGATTCGGATTCTACACCCTTTGAAACGTAAACCATGAAATTTTCAGGGGGGTTAGAATTTTTTTTTTTTTCAAGAGCGATTACAATGGTTTATTATTGAATAATAAACCAAAAGATTTAATTTTAAAAAACATTGAAACTACCTCTCCCTCCTCTTTAGCCGTCAGAAGGGTATTGAGACACTCGTACGGTCTCCGATCAGGGCCTTAAGTCAATAGTATACCCGCAATCATACATCCTGATATTAATAATCTAGGAATTGAGTACGATGATTATTTTGGTTATCAGCAGTGTGAGATGTATGAACAGGAAGTCTTTACTGAAAGTTGAAGGCCCTTAATTATATACCAAATCATTCCTAGTAGTCCTGATGGATATAGCTGGCTGTTAGTGTCACCGGTTGACTTTAGTGTGCATGTTTATAGAAAGGTAGAAGACGGAACCTAGCAATGCAGAGTTGCTGTAAATGGTTTGTAACTTACGAAACTAAAACAAGAAATGGAGGATTGCTGAATTTGACTAGATAGCTGGACTTTATCAATAGTTTTGTTCCATGGACGTGAGTCTGATTTGCGTTTCGGAATACACTTCACAAATGCTCCTTTCCTTCGCTTACCTACTATCGTTGTGGGTTTAAGGATAGAACAAATTTTCTTAACTGTAACCAAGAGCATGACCATACGAAATAGCGACTAGTGCCACTAACTGATCGAAGTCTCGTTAATGAGTTACTGAAAATGTATGTGGCAATGGAAATAATAACGTTGTCCAAGGTAACTGGTTACCTGTTAGGTCCTTCATTGTCATACTACCTGGGCATATTCCTCAACACGATGCTCAGTATTGGAGTTTGAAAAAGATATCAGTTTTGTATCGAGTACACTGTATTAAAAAGACATTTGAGACGGATGGGTGTGAAGAGACCATTTCACCAAATCCATCACTACGAAGTATTTGAAAAAACAGGTAAAAATGTGAATTAAACACAGGTAAGAGGAATTAGCTATTTCAATTGAAGATGTTATTGCATTCTCTAGTACCTCAACTCAAGTATTGACGAAGGTAAGAGACCGTGATTAGTAGCGGAGTAGAATTGTCTCTATTGAAACCAGAAACTTTCAAGAATTGTTTCTACCAGACTTTTTGGCTTCATCGGCCTCATGAAGACGCAAGCAACATAACAATTTCGGAGTGAACATTTTGGTTAAAAGATAGAAACCTGTTTTGAGATCAAGTTTGAGCCTAACGGATTCGTCCTTCTAAGGCGAAACCGTATTCCCCGGTTGATCAGCAACATTTGAGATAGCATTGTCTCTATTGAAACCAGAAAGACTTTCAAGTATTAGTCTTTCACGGTTTATTATTCAATTGGCTTCATCGATTTGAATCTGTACCGGAGTGATGAAGAGCGATTAGAATTTCTGAGATATGTAGACCACGTAAATCGGTTCTCAACGAAAACACGAATTTGGATTGATCAGTTGATGATATTTGTGTGCCTCCTCTACATCAGTCTACCTTAGGATACATCGTCTAAATTTGGGTTTGGGGAAGTTTTAATACGAGCGCTAAAGGACTTGATAAATCATGGATGTTTTTATTGTGGGGGGGGGGGGTATTGAGGTTCAATAAAAAAACGCTTTCTTTCACTGGGGTTTATTATTCAAACAAAACACCAAGTAAAAATGTTTCAACTCAGGAGGCACACAAATATGAAACTGATCAATCCAAATAGGTCTATTACGCGCTCCATGTTGATCTATTGAATAATAAACCCCAGTGAAAGAATTTGCAGCGTTTTTGGCTTCATCGGCCTCATGAAGAAGCAAGCAACATAACAAACAATATCTCCTCATAACTCCGTTGTCTATTGAGAAAGTCGGAAGTAGCTGAACATTCTGAAAAGATAAAACCTGTTTTGACAATATAACCGTATACAGTTAACAAGTTTGAGCCTAACGGATCTCGTCCTTCTAAGGCGAAACCCTATTCCTCACACTCCTTTGCGTCCTGTGCAAAGTTTACGGTAACTTTCCTAATCAAAACCAACTACGTACTACGCGGCGAGAATTCCACGATTTACAAGGTTCGCGATACGGCGGAAATTATGTAGTTGAAATGGGGCTCTAACTTCACAATCTGAAAAGCCATACTCACCGTACCTACTGACTTCGAAGATATCTACATGCAACACACCAATAAAAAACAAAAACAAATATGCAAAAAAAAAAAAAAAAAAAAACGCTGCAAATTCTTTCACTGGGGTTTATTATTCAATTGGCTTGCGTTCATAATATGAATTTCTACTAAGCTTTGGAGTGTGCGTGTTCCACAGGATAGGGCGATTATTGAATTTCAGGAGATATGCATGGAGCACGTAAATCTGTTCTCGACCAAACTACCTATTTGGATTGATCAGTTGATCATATTTGTGGGCCTCCTGAAATTCAATAATCGCTCTATCACCTGTGAAACACACACTCCAAAGCTTAGTAGAAATTCAAATCATGAACGCTAGCCGATTGAATAATAAACCCCAATGAAAGAATTTGCAGCGTTTTTTTATTGAACCTCAATACCTCCCCACAATAAAAACGTCTATAATTTATCAAGTCCTTTAGCACCCATATTGCGTTAAAACTTCCCCAAATCCAAATTTAAACGATGTAGCCAAAGATAGACAGATGTAGAGGAGGCACACAAATATCATCAACTGATCAATCCAAATAGGTATTTTGGATGAGAACCGATTTACGTGGTCCATGCATATCTCTTGAAATTCAATAATCACTCTATCATCTGTAAAACACGCACACTCCGAAGCTTAGTAAGATTTAAATCATGAACGCAAGCCAATTGAATAATAAACCCCCGTAATAATATTTACCTATATATTATCAGCGCTTCATGCATATCAGAATGCTTCAACCCGTGTATCGGCTATAAACTACAAGTATCCACATCGGCTATCACTCCAGTAACCACAGTCACTACAACTCGACGCTATCGGCATCACTAAGTTACAAACAAACAATAATAAACCAAAAAACGCAAATGTTGACACCATAAATCGGGCCACACATCGGGAATGGTTTGACCTACGGACGTGGGGAAGGGCTCATTCGATTCCTAATAGTATGTTCTTCAAATAGAGTATACATTTAGGCCGCTTCGACTTGTTTTGAGGTTTTTAGGGATTTTACAAAACCTTGACAGCCCTTAAAGGGCACTTTAAATTGAGTGAGAGAGCTGGCTCAAGAATTGGGGCGTCGTCGGGCCAAGATGGATTTTTCCTGAAAATTTCAAATCTTTTGCTCCGGCCGTTTTGGAGATATCGTGCGTACGGCGTACGGCGGACGGATGGAAAAATTTTTATTGCAGATTCGGATTCTAAACCCTTTGAAACGTAAACCATGAAATTTACAGGGGGGGTTAGAATTTTTTTTTCCCAGAGCGATTACAATGGTTTATTATTGAATAATAAACCAAAATATGTAACAGACCTAGAGGAAGGGAGAAGATGGGAGAATGCTGATCTCCTACGTAAATTTAGAACTAGCACTTCTATACATTACTGAAATATTTAAAAAGTCAAATTTTGAATTTGTAGGTCAGATCCAAACTACAAAGCAAACCACGTCTTGAGTTCAGGACATCGATACACTCAATGAAAAATGTATCCGTACACCCACTTGGCTTATCACGAATATTGTATTTGCTTCTCATGACCCCGAAAAAAATCGGATACTAATTTTAAGAATATGTTTACAGAGGTCTTAAATAACACATTTCAAGTCAAACAATATCCCAACTAAACAAACCGGGTCAAATTGTCATCAAACCGACACGAATTCATTTTTATAAGGTCAAAAAAGTGTTTGTACAGTACAAAGACACTAAAAAACCGAGCGATAGTTAGTGGGCCCTCCTTTTTGCTTGAAAACTTCAACAAATAGGAATTTTTCTAAAAGACGAGTTTCTGAGTCATACTGGATGGTATCTGGGAGCACTCGTGCTACGCAGGTATCTGGAGTACATACAATACCATAACAATACAGAGCACGAGAGTAACCATAACAAATCTCGAAAAATCTTTAAGAATTCTGTTTTTGAAAGTTTTTTTTTATAATACAGCGTATGATCCGAAAATCTTCACACACGTGTCCTACAACTAGTTTCCAACAAAAAGTGCCTCGTAGAGATTTTTTTTTAGAGGCTTCGTTTTTGGGTTATTTCACTTTCAAGATTTTTTTTCGTGTTTTCGAACTTACGTCACTAAAACGGCCCTAACTCCGGCGTTTTCAAAGTATTTGCAAATCCAAGTATGCCGTTGGAAAGAACATAAAATTATCTATCGTCTCAGTCTTTAGTAATAATTTTTTAAAAGGTTTAAAAATGAGCCTGAAAAGTAAAGTTCGTCAAATTTTGAAAAAAAAATCTTTTTTTTTTTATGGCTGATTGAGCCTGTAAGCTTAAAAATGCGTAAAAGTCGCTTTCCAATGGTATATTTAATTTTTAGGTATTGGAGGGAATTTTTTTGAGGAAATTGAGATTTTATGCAAAAAAACGTGTGTTTTCTAGCACATTTGTGGTTTTTTGTAAAGAAAAAAAGAGAATAAAACCTACATAACTAAAACTTTTTTCTTTTTCTAGGTGTAGAATGTATCATGTCAACGGCATTACCTAAAAAATTTAAGTTTGATTGATGTTAATCAACTGTTAAATGTCTCCCGTTCTTCCTGATATCGTGAGGTTTGATTTCGTTGTTTGTTATGATTTCCTCTTCTTTTCGTTGATGGAAACATCGTCACGAGCAAACTGTTGAGTATGATAATGTGATTAACGGTCAAAGGTAGATCCACACACCCCTTCGATCACATCAAATGTGCTTGAAAATACACGTTTTTTTGCATAAAATCTCAATTTCCTCAAAAAAGTTCCCTCTAAAACCTAAAATTAAATATACCATTGGAAAGCTGAAACTTTTGCGCATTTTTTAAGCTTACAGGCTCAAACGTATCATTAAAATTAAGGGGGACTAATGAGCCATTAAAAAAATAATTTTTTCAAAATTTGACGAAATTTACTTTTCAGGCTCATTTTAACCCCTTAGTTCCTTTTAAAAAATTATTATTAAAGACTGAGACGATAGATAATTTTATGCTCTTTCCAACGGCATACTTAGATTTGCAAATACCTTGAAAACGCCGGAGTTACGGCTGTTTTAGTGACGTAAGTTCGAAAACACGAAAAAAATCTTAAAAAGTGAAATAACTCAAAAACGAAGCCTCTAAAAAAATCTCTAAGAGGCAATTTTTGTTGGAAACTAGTTGTAGAATACTTGTGCCAAGATTTTCGGATCATACGCTGTACACCCTGTATATTGTATCGTTGTTTTACATCTTCGGTCAAAGAATGATTTGTAACGGATTTGTATTCGGTTATTGTTTTTTCTCATGTTTGTAACCCTCCCTAACTTGGATCAATTCTATTGAACTTCCCTGTATTGTGAGACGTCCATGATCGTGACCGGAAAAAATGCTGATCCTGTAATTTTCATGATTCTAGACCTCTGGCAGTTGCTTTTGCGAGGGGAGGGAAGAGTCTCGATTCATTCTGTACTAATTCACATGAACTCCAGTTTGTTTGTGGAAACTTTGTTCTTCCTCTTTCCTAAAACAAATGGCTCTTGTGTTCGAGATTCCCAATCAGAAAAATAATGTTACTTATATACCCGCTGGAACCTAGACGTCCGAATTAGCCTGCCTGGATAATTAAAAAAATGACATATTTCTGGGGTGTATGGAGACGATCTTTACTGAGTGTATTTCAAAAATTGTTTTTAAACAAATCTGGCCATCATAAATCATCCTTATGCCGCCTGAAGCTTTTTTCGGTTACTAATAGACCAAAGAATTGAAAATTCTAAAGTTACCTGAAGCTCGGCTGCCTAATTATTTAGCGCGTAAGTGTATGTATTATAATGTGTTTTGGGCCAAGGAATGGAAAGATTTAGAAATGGAGCACGGAATTATAAAGATAAAGATTTGAAAGAGTGGAAAAAGTTGATATTGGAGAGCGTTTCTATTATTGCCGAAACTATGCTCAATGAATTAAAAGTGAAAGCTCTTTGCGGCCAGAATCACCCTCAATACTTATCGCTGATACAAAGAGGTGATGTTGTACCAATGGACACATTTAGCAATTTTAATTTTCGTAGGTGGTTGCTCAAGATAGAGGTGATTTATCGGCTCTCAGGTACAGGCCTTTCGATTCCAATAACCAGGTCTGCGTTAATTTGTAGCAGTGGGGACATCGAGAACGCCTTTCATTTCTTAGGTAGATGCAGTGCCCTGGGGGCGGTAAGGCTACGCTTTTGGGGCTATACACAAATCAGTTGGGATGCATACCTCGAGTTGATTAGGGTTGGAAGTGAGGCTTTGATTAAATTTTGTAAAATCGCATGGGACCTGAGATTCAAAACGATAGTTGAGTACGGTTTGAATGACTAAATTTTGAATTGTTTATTTTGTAGATCAAATATTTGCTAATTAATATATACAGGGTGTCAACAAAACAGGTCTGACGTACTGAAGGGGTCGATTCTACAACTAATTTGCAACAACTTTTGCCTCTTAGCAATTTTTTTTTAGAGGCTTCGTTTTTGAGTTATTTACGATCTAAGATTTTTTTCGTGTTTTCGACCTTATCTCCTATAAATTGCTACAACTCCCTCAATTTACAAGATAATCTCAAATCTGAGTACATCGTTGGAAAGAGCAGTGAATTTCCTTTTGGATTGATGCCTCACCTTTCCCGAAAAGTGAGGTTTGAGACATAAAAAGGCTCTCTGAAAAGCTAATTTTACTTAATTTGGGAAACCTAGAGTTTTTTCAATCGGAAATTGAACTATGAGAACCAATTTTTTTTAAGATGCAAGAACGGTAAAAACTGCGCTAAGATCTCACCTTTCCAACGGTCTAGTCAATTTTGTCCTGGGGAGGAAATTGAGTTTGAATGCTGAAAAACATGAGCTTTTCGAGAAAAATCGGGTGATTTACTTGGAAAATGACGAAATCAAAACTTTGGAAGTTGGGAGAGCTCAGTGATGGTACGGAGGGTGTTTCGTACGCTGAATCGAATAGTGGCACTCCCGAGCCTTTCTCATTATGTTCAGTTTGTAGATTTCAGGGCACTTCAGACCACGTGATAATGGGGCTCCTGCCCTGGCTGGAACAGATAAGCTATTGGATCAGACCAGACAAAAGCCTGTCAAATAATAAAGGAGGCACTCCGAAGCCTTCCTCATCCGAGCTCACGTGTATTTAAAAAAAAAAAAAAAAAAAAAAAAAAAATAGATTTCGAATCGCCCGATTTTTTTCGAAAAGCTCATGTTTTTCAGCATTCAAACTCAATTTCCTCCCCAGGAACATTTTTTAAGGACGAAATTGATTAGACCGTTGGAAAGGTGAGATCTTAGCGCAGTTTTTACCGTTCTTGCATCTTAAAAAAAAAATTGATTCTCATAGTTCAATTTCCGATTGAAAAAACTCTAGGTTTCCCAAATTAAGTAAAATTAGCTTTTCAGAGAGCTTTTTTATGTCTCAAACCTCACTTTTCGGGAAAGGTGAGGCATCAATCCGAAAGGAAATTCACTGCTCTTTCCAACGGTGCATTCAGATTTGAGATTATCTTGTAAATTGAGAGAGTTGTAGCAATTTATAGGAGATAAGGTCGAAAACACGAAAAAAATCTTAGATCGTAAATAACTCAAAAACGAAGCCTCTAAAAAAAAATTGCTAAGAGGCAAAAGTTGTTGCAAATTAGTTGTAGAATCGACCCCTTCAGTACGTCAGACCTGTTTTGTTGACACCCTGTATATATGAATAATTCTAGATGTGGAAAATCATTATTTTAGGACGACGTGTTTATGTTAATTTACTATTGTTATTTCTAAATATTGTTAATCAGTTGTATGGAATGTATTACTAAAATGATGTATGTGGGGGAACTCATCAGACGGTCATATTGACCATGATTATTACATGGCTCTAGTGATGTTGTTACAAATGTTTTTGAAAAAAATAAAGCCCTGTTTCTTCTTCTTCTAATAGACCAAAGAATACGAAGTTTAGCTCAAAAATAGCATTCGTCTTGGTTCTGTTGGGCGTATGAAATCTGATGATGACATTATAGTTCGTTTAATAATTATCTGCCGATCAATGATATGTGCAAAAATGCTTTCTGTGTTTTATAGCTACCTACCAGAGTTTTTTTTTACCGATGTCCTTCCGGCATCCAGGGAAAATTCAGGGTGAAAATCAGCAATCGTCAAGGTTAAAAACCGAGTTCGCCGTAAGACTGAAAAACTCGTAAACTGTTTGAGTAAAAATTCCATGCGACCCTACGCCGGACTATTTATAGCCATCAAATGTCATATAACATCAGATATGCGGCGCCAGGAAGGTAAACGATCTCCAGAAATTGGTTGCGTGTTATTCATTTCGGATGTCAATCAAGAAAGAGGGGTTCAGAATGGAGAGAATTCCGCTTTATGTTTCATTCATGCACCGTAAATTACTTTTCTATGATAAAGCAACCGGAGTTATGCGTCAGCCTCGATAACAATCAGAGGTAAATTCAATCTAGTTCGTTAATTCTGTAAAAAAAAGAAAGAAAACGCTGCTCAGAGGACTGTTATTTCTGTGATAGAGTACCTCTTCAACATAAATCACTGACCTGTATATTGGATGCAGCCAGTGTACATCATCTAAACAGGGCCCCTTGAGGCTCCATATTCTGTCTTCTCGACTCTACATGCCATAAAAAGGCCCTCATTTGTATTTCAGCACTTTAGATTGATTTGGAACGAAATGAGCCACAAGGGCCTTCAGCATATCACTGATATCCATACCTCGTCACTGGCTTCTAGGTGGCCGAAGACACGCAGTGATCCAGAATCCAAATCTAGCTGGACAAAAATCATGTAACCGACTCGGAAGGAACCAACGAACCAGGTTACTGCATGCGTTCTCAAAGGTCTGAACAAGCGCAGACGACCACTCTTATAGCGGCTAGTCATAATATTGGCCCCATCACTGTTAGCAAGTCTTCGTAACTTTCGATGCAGTCCACATTCATCGTCCATCCAGCAGAGTTGTTAGGAAAGTAATTCGATTACCCATTACAAATTCCAATTACTTTTGAAGACAGGTAATCGCGATTACCATTCCAATTACTGTAATGGTAATCGAAAAAACGATTCCTTTTTCCGATTACAAGTAATGGTACCTCGAAAAACCGATTACGATTACTTGTAATCGGAAAAAGTAATCGTCATTCCGATTACTGTAATGGTAATTCGATTACTTTTTTTAATCCGATTACTCCATTGGTAGCATGCAAATTTGATGCCACAATGATAGATGAAACAATGTTATCTATTTAATATCGTACGATACAGATGTCATCTATTTAACACTTGCTATTCGCTTTACTTGCTATGCATTATACATCGATTGTAAAAGTGTAAAAGTCCATTAGTTGAAATTTTTCGAAAATAGGGTTATGACATATCCTGGTGAATTCTCCTGCAAAATTCTTATTTTTCGTTATTTTCTGTAAAAAGTGTTTTCCATTTTAAATCGACTTGCTTTTTTTTGTAAGGAATTAATTAAACTCGGAATTAGTTAAAAGTAATCGGAATGACGATTACTTTTTCCGATTACAAGTAACCGTAATAGTTTTTTCGATTACCATTATTTGTAATCGGAAAAAGTAATCGTTTTAACGATTACCATTACAATAATTGGAATGGTAATCGCGATTACTTCTGGAGTAATTTCAACCCCAAAACTTCGGATTTTCAATATTCTTTTTACTGAAATCGTTACTAGCCAAATATACGTCATTACAATGAAAGTAATCGGAAAATTATTCATTCCTCAAAGTAATGATTACATCTCAACTCTGCCATCCAGTAAGGACGGGTACCGTTTTGAAGCCGCCTGGGCCCTTTTTTCGCGATGGTCCGTTTAATCAGAGGTAAGTAGTGTCCGATGTCATTTTTGGAATCTCAGAAAGCTCATTTCTAACGTGCTCATAACCTATCGAGATTTTAACACTTTTTTATGTCTCTTAACGTATATATCTTTAGTGGCACCTCTTGGCACCACTTTTTGAGGCCATGGGCATGTGGGTATGAACCCCAAGACTCCTGTAGAACCAGAAATGTTTGCACGAATTTGCACGTTATAGAGTTATGGCCTATTTTGACAGATTGCCCAGAAATCGCATTTTCGCGGAAAACTCTTCTTTTCATCCTGAAGGAAGACTTTCCATCCAGGGATGTTGCTGTGAAAGCTTGAATGGGCCACCTACGTGACCAAATGGAGCCCGGAAGTGAATTTTCTTCGGAGGAAAACTGCATTCTAAGGTCAACACTAATTACTGTTCATAAACTATTGAAGAAAACATGGATTGATTTTGGTTTGTTCACTTGCCATGTTCCTACAATTTTATGTACTCTGAAAATAATATGTATTGTTATTGTCTCCGTGCCTGATTTATTTTATAAAGCACCTCCTAACCTTTTTTGATTACCTACAAGCTTACATAAATTTTATGTGTGCAGTACGCTTAAGTAATACGCTTATATAATTTGAAAAAAGGCTGCTAAGCTGGCTCGTAAACCTGCAGTTCTTCTAAACTACGTACATTCCATCATGTTTTCATGGGAAATTTGCTCTTAAATCCGCACATGAAATGAAAGTGAAATCCGCGATATTGATTGCCTGTTGTTTGTTTTTCTCTAAGGGGAAAGCACCAGTAGTGGACATGTTAAGAAAATCTTGTGTGATTGTTTGTGTTACCTCATAAATTTTTAGCTCTCAAATTTTTTTTTTGGGTGTCTACACGTTCTTCAGACATTTTTAGTTGAGTTTAATCAAAGGAAACACCAATTTTATAAATGTTTGAAGAAATAGAGTCAAATTTTTTGGAATAACAGAAAACACCAGTAGTGGACAGCTAAAATTTTCTAGTGTTGATGTAGTGGACACTTCATGACCCAGTAGTGGACACGTCGTAGATATCAACAAGACGACGTAAAATCTTGTTTAAAATCATGTATACATCTAATCGGTAGTAAAACAAAAAGAATTCCATTCAACTGGAAGAATGAAGTGAGCACCACTAGAGAACAATTCATGTATAAGTAGAAGATAGCTCATGGACTAGTAGTGGACATCTCTTGCACTAGTAGAGGACACCCCCTGCCCGCCTCTGGTCCGCAACACTATATTCATTTGAAAATCGTACCGACAGCTTGTTCCAATAGAAATGAACAAGTAGAAAATTAAGAAAATATCCTTTCGTGAAAAGGGAAGTTGCACCAGTAGTGAACAGGGATGTCCACTACCGGAGCATCCGTCATTTTTGTTGTACTAGAAGTGGACATGCTTTAAAAGCCCACTTTATCAATATTAACGGAGTTAGGCGACTGGAAAATCGTCAATTTAGTTACTGAAGTATATATTCAAACCAATGGGCACAAATATTTGAATATTATATGTGAACATTGCTTAAAACATACTTTCTATTCCTTAGCATTTTGCACAGCGTCTTGCTCAAAATCACTCCACCCACAGACTGGTTGTTTTTAATGTCAAGTTATTATTTTTCATTTTGGCCCTAACGTTTTCTTTTGGTTCATCACGTTTGTTAGGCTATTACTTTAGTTAATCCAAAAAGATTCAAGTGCCCTGCTCAACCCGAATCCTTATTCTACAACTTTTTTCCCAAAGTGTCCACTATTGGTACAGTGTTCACTATTGGTGCTTTTCCCTTAGCATGAAAATCTTCTTAAAACTCAAAAACTGAAGAAGGGCTTAATTTTATCGCTAAATGGACCCGAAATGTGGAATCTACGAGCCAAAAAACTTGTGGATACGAAATTGGGTCAAAAACTAACAGTTTCAGATTTTTGTCCAGCTAGATTTGAATTCTGGACCACTGTGAGACAGTTGGATGACCTAGTGAACCCGTGTCCTTTATTATTAGTGCCTTTATACGGAACAGAAGACGGTACCAAAACTTATATCTCACGAAGCCCTGCACCCCAGATCATGGGTAATTCTTTATCCTTCAACATATTTCGTTAGAAAGCCCTCCACTTACCTCAAATCATTGATTGTGGTTGATTATGCTTCATCGTTGATTACGGCAGAAAATAGACTTCATCTGTCTTCCAACAAAGCGCAGTATACTATCCATGGAGATGACGTAGAAATCCGCTAGTAGAACAACTATTATTCAGTGAGTTAAAATAGAACACCTACCTACGCTTCCCTTGCACCACAATTATATTACGTAAGACTTGAAAAACGGGTTTTCAAAAGGAACTCCTGAAACATATTTTACTATTGTATCAGCTGATTCGATCATCAGATGATACTACGCGGTTTTTACTATGTCCAAGAACGATCTCATCGTAGCATCGCTCTCACTAGGGCAAAAAAGTGAGCTAAGCTAGTTGTCGGACACAATGTTTGGCTAAACCAAAGAATAGGTAACGCACACCTCTTATCACGATCTTATCAGATAAGATCGATGTGTACTCACATCGATATAATTATCGATTATTACATTGATATAATGCCATCTTGAAACGATTATCACGACCATTGTACCTTCACCCGACACCATATCCCCGTCACAATAAAAGTAAGTTCTTACAATAAAAGTAAGTAATTTCATTTCACGTGTTATAATATAAGTATTATTATTACCTCCACTTTTCATTTACTTTTCCGACTGATCTATACTTTACTAGAAGGATTGATGTAGGATATTTTTTTGTTTTTGTGATGCGAGCGTAGATCCTGACCACCAAACTAGACGTTAAGAGATTTTTGCTTTCAAACCAGAAATTGTTGCTTTCATTCGTATTTATGTTTCTTTTAATGAGATGTTTAATAACACATTTCTTCGATATGTCGATACCGTGGACCTATATCGGTATGGCGGGTGTGATAACTTATCACTGATAAGAGGTGCGTTACCTACTCTTTGGTTCTACCCAATGTTTTTCCTCAAGATTGTGTTTCATTGAAATGTTTTAATTAATCACTAACGATTCTTGATCTTAGGCGGTGTAGTTTCTTACGATTCGCGGGCCAAAAGTGTTGAGGGCCTCAGACATGAACCCCTTCGAATGAGTGTGTCGACATATACAGGTATGTCATAGCGTTAGCTCACTCCATACAATAACGATACGATCTACTTGAAGATAAAGTAAGATGAATAAACCGTTTTTCCCCGAGTACCAACCCAATTTAAGAAAGATCAGAGATTTAGAAATTGATAGAAAGATGTTTGATGGATTTAAAGTATGCGAAGATACTACTAATGATCGTGTTGAAATTGTTGTGAGAAAATTCAACCATCCTTTCTGACTACTCTCAAAATCTCTATGAAATAGGAAAAATTCTTGAGAAATGGTACTGATTTGTAAGCAATTAGCGGTACAAATAAGGCCCAACCGGCACACCCTTAGACTTTCGTCGTAATTGGAGAAAATGTTTGTTATAAGGATCCGCGGACTCATGAACAAACAAGCAGACTCACACAGACAGTCGGACACGAAACGAAAGTTGTTCAGAATGGTATAATCCAAAAGGAGAAATTTTGAATTTAGCCAAAGACGCTGCAAATTCTTTCACTGGGGTTTATTATTCAATCGGCTTGCGTTCATGATTTGAATTTCTACTAAGCTTTGGAGTCTGCGTGTTTCACAGGATAGGGGTATTATTGAATTTCAGGAGATATACATGGAGCACGTGAATCTGTTCTCGACCAAAATACCTATTTGGATTGATCAGTTGATCATATTTGTGTGCCTCCTGAAATTCAATAATCGCCCTATCCTGTGAAACACGCACACTCCAAAGCTTAGTAGAAATTCAAATCATGAACGCAAGCCGATTGAATAATAAACCCCAGTGAAAGAATTTGCAGCATTTTTTTATTGAACCTCAATACCCCCCCACAATAAAAACATCTATAATTTATCAAGTCCTTCGGCACTCGTATTGCGTTAAAACTTCCCCAAATCCAAATTTAAACGATGTAGCCAAAGGTAGACAGATGTAGAGGGGGCACACAAATATCATCAACTGATCAATCCAAATAGGTGTTTTGGATGAGAACCGATTTACGTGGTCTATGCATATCTCCTGAAATTCAATAATCGCTCTATCACCTGTAAAACACGCACACTCCGAAGATTCAAATCATGAACGCAAGCCAATTGAATAATAAACCCCAGTGAAAGAATACTTATTTGCCCCAGCAATAATATTGAAAAATAAACCCCAGTAATAATATTGAATAATATTTACCTATATATTATCAGAATGCTTCAACCCGTGTATCGGCTACTAACTACACTACAAGTATTCACATCGGCTATCACTCCAGTATCCACATTCACTACAACTCGACGCTATCGGCCGGACATCACTATGTTACAAACAAACAATAATAAACCAAAAAACGCAAATGTTGGCACCATAAATCGGGCCATACATCGGGAATGGTTTGACCTACGGACGTGGGGAAGGGCTCATTCGATTCCTAATGGTATGTTCTTCAAATAGGAAAATATTTAGGCCGATTCGACTAGTTTTGAGGTTTTCAGGGATTTTACAAAACTTTTACAGCCTTAAAGGGCACTTTAAATTGAGTGAGAGAGCTGGCTCAAGAATTGGGGCGTCGTCGGACCAAGATGGATTTTTCCTGAAAATTTCAGATTTTTTGCTCCAGCCGTTTCGGAGATATCGTGCGTACGGCGTACGGCGGACGGACGGAAATTTTTTTATTGCAGATTCGGATTCTACACTTTTTGAAACGTAAACCATGAAATTTTCAGGGGGGTTAGAATTTTTTTTTCCAGAGCGATTACAATGGTTTATTATTGAATAATAAACCAAAATGACATCTACCAAATGTAAAAACCAAGTTTTCGCTAACTGTGGGTACACCCGTTTCGTTGCCTACGTTTCGTTCTTTTTGCAGATCCTCTTCAAGGCTAAAATAACCATACAACTCAACGAGGATGCCCGAAAATGTTATATAAATCTAAAGGGCTTCGAGTTCTGTTGGAATAAAAATACCCAATGAATAACAAATTCACTTCAAATTTACTGAGCACTACTAACGAAACAAATAAACTACTCAAAATTTGAAATGTACCACCTGCAAATCCAACGGTATCCTCCACCCGGGTAGTCACTGCGCTCAGTCACGGGTTTAGTTTTGTTATCAAAGGCTCGAAAGAACAAGGGGAAGTGAATTCAACAGTTCAGCTGCTGAAAAAAATTTTATAGAGCAAAATTGGACGTAATTCAGCCGAAATGAAAAATGCTTCTGTCAGTCAAAAGAGAATAAAACACAATAACTACGAAAATGAAGAGTGAATGAACAAAAATTTGTCTCTAGTAACGAGTTGGCCCACCTCGAGCTTGAATGACGGCCTCTACTCTTCTCGGCATACTTTCAATGAGTGAACGAATGAAGTCACGAGGAATATCGTTCCATTCTTCAATTATCGCTGCACTCATGTGTTCCACACTGTCAGGATCACCTTAAGCGTCTGTTTTTTCAGCAGCTGCACTGTTAAATTCACTTCCCCTTGTTCTTTCGAGACTTTGATAACAAAACCAAACCCGTGACTGAGCGCAGTGACTACCTGGGAGGAGGATACCGTTGGATTTGTTGGTGGTACATTTCAAATTTTGAGTAGTTTAGTTGAACGGTGTCACACATTTGCTATTTGCAATGTTAAACGTCAAACCTGCACTCTCTCGCTCTCTTCCTATAAATTTTTCTTAAATTTATAAAATACGGTTTCGATTCTTGATCGTTGAACATTCATTCATTGGCTTATTAATATACAAAACAATGAGCGTTTGTTTGTTGCTCACGAAATATCTTGCATTAAATGGAAAAAAAAACCGGATCTCTTCCGTAGATCACGGACCTAAAAATCTTCAAGAATCAGTCCTGAGGATGATACATAACAAATTTAAGTTCAGAATCTCTTAATTCGGAGCGTTATATCTGTTTATTCTTGTCAGAAACGTTTCGTCCCGCAGCGGGGACTTCCTCAGTCTAACTATGTATAACTACTAGCATACTTGAGGCATTGACATGGTGGTGGCACCACACATATCTTGTTGTTTGTTACTTTTAGCTCTGTAGTTGACGTTAAACTGTTCACTCCTCCCTGTCCATGTACTCAAGTTGGTCATGTGAGTGACTCATTCAGTAATTTTAATTTATGCTGCAGTTCCTCTCTCCCCTTTTTGATTTTTATAACAGAGCAAAGTTGTTTAACTAATTGACGCAGTTGAGATCAAACAACTGAGCAACAGAGAGTATGACCAACTTGAGTACATGGACAGGGAGGAGTGAACAGTTTAACGTCAACTACAGAGCTAAAAGTAACAAACAACAAGATATGTGTGGTGCCACCACCATGTCAATGCCTCAAGTATGCTAGTAGTTATACATAGTTAGACTGAGGAAGTCCCCGCTGCGGGACGAAACGTTTCTGACAAGAATAAACAGATGGAACGCTCCAAATTAAGAGATTCTGAATGAATTTGGTCACTCCACTACCCACACCCACTATCAAATTTAAGTTCAAACGACTAATATGGCTGAAATTCACTTTCGAGGACACCCGGCTGTTCTGGACCTAAGAACGTGCTAGTATCAATCCTGAGGAAACACACCAAAATTTAGCTTCATATGATTATCTTGGTAGAATAGGATCAGTTTTTCGTTCCACGTTTCCCACGAAATATATGATTCTCGTCAAGGCTTCTCCAATTTTTTCAATTTCTCAACCAAGCAAATCGATTGCGAAGGATAGCGCCGTTTATGAAGTAGAAGGGTGTTTTGGAGGTTCTGATCTAGCCTATATTGTGCGCCGGGAATCGCTGATCTTTAAGACTGCTTTCGAAAACATAACTAGACACAAACAACCAAACATTGAGTTTTATGTTGATTCATTTATTGATATACAAAGCTATTATTCATTGTTTGTCACTGAAGATGAGCAAAAGTTGAAATTGACCTAGCGTTCTACCTCTTCATGTAGTGGAAATAGATGTTTTCATTAACTACGGTTTTCTTCACTGAAATGGGTCTCACAACTTCGTCGCCAGTAATTCAGTTCCTCTCGGAGAGACTCAATTTATTGCTCCCCATTTTAAAGCGGCCCGTTGCCCGATGCGTTTATCATTCGAACGTTAGGAATGTGCGAACAATCCTTCTATTACGGTTCCGTTTCATCGCTCGCGATTTCGAACGATACGCCCGAGCACGGGGTCCAACTCTACGCGTCCGATCGGATTATTTTCGGTCCGTTTTTTCAACCCTATCTCGCCAACGTCGTCACATTTTGTTTTCACTTAGCCCGCTCGCTCGTCGCCGTTTCCGCCTGTGAGTTTTCACACGCGATGATGTGATGCGGAAAACTGAGGAAATCCTATTTCAAAAGGGCAGTTACACAATTCCACAGCGTTAAAATAAAACTGAGGTGAAATGAACATCACCCGGATTCCATCTCGGCCTTATCTCGCACGAGGTTTTTGAAGCTCATGAGAATGAACGAATTGAAATAGGTAATTTTCTTTTCTGGTTTATGATTTTCATTCATGATCCTCTTCAATCGATCAAGAAAAACCAATTAAACAACTCAAATCTTGCTATTTCACGTTTCAAAATGCGTAGAACCCAAAAATCGCATTTGAAAAAAAAATATATAAAATTATCAAATATCGACGTTTCAGGGGGTAAAATTCTTCCTCCCCGTCTCCCAGGGCGTGAAGGAAGGAGGGCCGTCTCGCAGTACACCTTGACTTTGCATATTGTTATTATACTCCCTCATTGGTTATTCACCTAAACCTGCATAGCAGGGCCAAAACGTAATAATAATAATAACGTCCGTCCGCAGTACACCGCGCAGTGGATTTAAACCCTCGAAAACGGTCAACAACGCCATGATACATCAATAATACTTCATAAAATAAGGTTATTCGGGCGAGGAATTCAAATCTGATTTCAAACCTTTGCTTGAACTTTTGGAATAAACTGCTAATTTACATCATTACGATAAGAACTCAGATTTAGTCGACTAAGTTTTTTACTTTTTGCCCTCAGTAATCAGTTGTAATTTTCTTAAGAGTGAGAACGTTTACCAAGTTGACCTCCAAACAAAGTCCCAGAGTCAAAAGCTTTCGTACCCCCTATGTATTCTACACGTTCTCTCATTTCTCCACCATAACGTAGCACCACCTAGTTGAACTGTGTAAAAAAATTTCATTTTATAATGAAAATTAGAAAAAAAGAGAATCAGGCATTAGACTATGCCGTTGAGGGATTTTATGGAGCACTTAAAATTGCCATCGATAAATTCGTTCCCAGAACTAGAGTCGTGGACTATTCATTCCCAAAATGGTTCTCAAAGGATCTTATTTCCCTCGTTCGTCTTAAAAACTTTGCAAAATCTCGTCATCGGAGCTCAGGACTTGACAGCGATTATGAGTTCTACTCTGGAATTAGGGCGAGGTGCAAGGCATTATCTAGATCGCTTTACACATCCTACATCGATACTGTTCTATCCATGGAAACGTCAAGATTTTTTGGAACCATATAAACTATCGTGAAGGCTTTAACGAACTACCCCATTCTATGAATCTTGGAAATTTATCTGTCCACGACCCGCAGTCTATCGCTGAGCTGTTTGCCCGCCATTATTCGTCCGTGTTTGTTCCTGACTCCAATGAAACGCCGATTCCCCCACTGGATTGGGTGCCTTGAGTATAAGCAATGATGCTGTTGGGAGTGTGCTGAATAACCTTGATTGCTCAAAGGGAATGGGTCCCGATGGCGTTCCTCCTGTCCTGCTGAAGTCCTGCGCGTCCAGTCTTATACAGCCTCTCACCCTACTATTCAATAAATCACTATCTGTATTCTGTATTCTGCACTTCGTTGTAAACATTCATGATCACAATTCTCCAATTGCACATATTTCCGGTAGATGACAATCGCTAACTCGTACATCGTGTTTTCGGGCGTCAGTTCTCCAAAGCTGACAACTGGTGGATATTTACTCACTCTTTGAAGGCCCGCGATCGCCGCCGTTAATTCATTTGTTGAGCTCCGACAAAAAAATTTAAGTACTTTTCGATTTTTTTTCAGCATTGTTATTGATGGATAATGAAGTAGTTCTGTGTTTTTGAGTAGGATATTTAATAAAAATACCTGTAATTTAACTTATTATCCTATTGTGATTGAGTTTTGCTAACACTAAATTTTGATCAATAGAATATAATTTCAATGTAACACCTTACATTGAAATTATATTTTGTATCACAGAAGACAGTGATTAGCGATTTTGTAACAGTTACCTCGTATAATAAGACTGGTAGGGATATTTTTTCTTGCCTACATTTTTTCTAAGAAGGTACTAGTCTGCAACACTAGTTTTATAAAAACGTAAAATAAGATCATTAAATTCCTTCCTACGTAGTTTTTTCAGTTTTTAAAAACGTCAAATAATTTTTTTGAAAAGTGATAAAAATTCCTTCCTACCTATTTTTTTGTTTTGAAAATTTAATAAATATTATATTATTTTAATGAAGTTTTTCTTATAAACTCTAACCACAGTCGTCCATGGTGTTAAAAGAGCGAAAACAACTTGTTAATGAGGGAAGACAACTTGTTGTTGAGAAAAATTGAGGAACGGAGATAGTGCCGCCTCGCAAGCGCTGCCGTGGCACAATTCGGTACGCGATCGGATGAATTTGGTTAACATTCATGATCACAATATTGAGTACATTGAGGAGTAAACATAGATCACTTAGAATTTCTTTCATACATAGTCAAGGCAGATTTATATTAGTTCCAACAAGATCTATTAATTATCACCACCGCAAATAGTCGTATCAAGCTTATTTTATACGTCTTCCGAGATAGAGAATTTTCAAAGATTATTTAGAATATTTAAATTGTAACCGATGTGACCGAAACTAGGAAGGTATGTGCTACATCTAGCTTGCCAGACTTTTTAAAAATATTTTGTAGTATGATGAAGGTTCGTTTCATCTCATTTCAGTTTCAATAGTCAAATTTTCACGCTCTTTGATAGCGCTTATTCCGCATTCTCTTGAAAGCTGAATTCATTCGGACGGAGCGCATTGTTGACGGGATACTTCACCATGTACCTGGTGAAAAGCTGAAAGGTCCCGGGGAAATTGGAATCCTGCACTTTGAATGACTCGATGTTTGCGATGGGAAGTGGTTGTCTCGTCCCGTTTACCGGGAGCAAATATATCGGAATAGACGGAGAAAGTACCGGGCTCTCTGAGCCGACAACGGAGGAAAGTAAATAACGTGTACGTCGTAGAGGTAGGCCGTCCTACCGTAGGAGGTCGGGTATCAAGATTATGTTATCAACTGTCAACGGCGGCGTATCAAAAGGGATCACCAGTCCGAGCTTTCTGCGCGTGATAGAAAACTCGGAGAGGACGACAATGCGCGAGAAGGACGAGGGATGAGCGTGGGAAGGAGCACATGGAGGCGGGGGCCGTCGATACGACCTACTGCGTCGCCACTGAAGTTCACGGTCTCTGCCCAAGGCCTCAATGCAAATTTTCCTTTTCGCCCCTCCAATATCCTTTTGCTATCCCGCCAGCTCCAAAACTGATGAATACCCAATTGTACAGATACGGCCTCAAATCTGTTTCCACTAAATCTCAGCTCTGCAATGGGGTATATAAGCGATTTTTGATAATTGTACAAGGTTTAAAAAGAGACCCCCTCAGATCAAAATCGTTATCAGGACTAGCATCAGTTTTTGGTTTATTATTCAATAATAAACCATTGTAATCGCTCTGGAAAAAAAATTCTAACCCCCCTGAAAATTTCATGGTTTACGTTTCAAAGGGTGTAGAATCTGAATCTGCAATAAAAAATTTTCCGTCCGTCCGCCGTACGCACGATTTCTCCCAAACGGCTGGAGCAAAAGATCTGAAATTTTCAGGAAAAATCAATCTTGGTCCGACGACGCCCCAATTCTTGAGCCAGCTCTCTCACTCAATTTAAAGTGCCCTTTAAGGGCTGTCAAAGTTTTGTAAAATCCCTAAAAACCTCAAAACAAGTCGAATCGGCCTAAATATTTACCTATTTGAAGAACATACCATGAGGAATCGAATGAGCCCTTCCCCACGTCCGTAGGTCAAACCATTCCCGATGTATGGCCCGATTTATGGTGCCAACATTTGCGTTTTTTGGTTTATTATTGTTTGTTTGTAACCTAGTGATGCCGATAGCGTCGAGTTGTAGTGAATGTGGATACTGGAGTGATAGCCGATGTTGGATACTTGTAGTTTATAGCCGATGCACGGGTTGAAGCATTCTGATATGCATGAAACGCTGATGATATATAGGTAAATATTATTCAATATCATTAGTGGGTAAATAAGTATTCTTTCACTGGGGTTTATTATTCAATTGGCTTGCGTTCATGATTTGAATCTGTACTAAGCTTTGGAGTGTGCGTGTTTTACAGGTGATAGAGCGATTATTGAATTTCAGGAGATATGCATAGACGACGTAAATCGGTTCTCATCCAAAACACCTATTTGGATTATCAGTTGATGATATTTGTGTGCCTCCTCTACATCAGTCTACAATTGGCTACATCGTTTAAATTTGGATTTGGGGAAGTTTTAACGCAATACGAGTGCTAAAGGACTTGATAAATTGTTTTTATTGTGGGGGGGGGTTTGATTATTAAAAAAACGCTGCAAATTCTTTCATGGGGTTTATTATTCAATTGCATTTCATTATTTGAATTTCTACTAAGCTTTGGAGTGTGCGTGTTTCACAGGTGTAGAGCGATTATTTAATTTCAGGAGACATAAATATGATCAACAGATCACGTAAATCGGTATTTTGGTTGAAAACAGATTTGGATTGATCAGTTCCTGATCATAATTTGTGTGCCTCCTCTACATCAGTCTTATCGTTTAAATTTGATCAATCATATTTGTGCCTCCTTTTTTTGTAACTTCATCGTTTTTTGCCAAGGGGAAAAATCGATGCGCTAAAGGACTTGATAAATTATAGATGTTTTTATTGTGTGGGCGCTAATGAGCTGAGTTCACAAAAAACGCTGCAAATTCTTTCACTGGGGTTTATTAAATTGGCTTGCGTTCATGATTTGAATTTCTACTAAGCTTTGGAGTGTGCGTTGTTTCACAGGCTCACCGCTAGAGCGATTATTGAATTTCAATTACGGAGGCACACAAATATGATCAACTGATCAATCCAAATAGGTATTTTGGTTGAGAACAGATTTACGTGCTCCATGCATATCTCCTGAAATTCAATAATCGCTCTATCCTGTGAAACACGCACACTCCAAAGCTTAGTAGAAATTCAAATAATGAACGCAAGCCAATTGAATAATAAACCCCAGTGAAAGAATTTGCAGCGTTTTTGCCAAGGATTTTAAACATGAAAATCGATGTATCGCACTCGAGTTGCTAACACTTTGTTTGAACGATTTCATGACTTGAAAACTGTGCGCGCTTTCTGAATGGGCTGCACTTGGCACAAAAACACAGTGAAAGTTCAAATTTTCATGAAATTGAGCGTGGAATACGAATCTGTAATGAAAACTGTGAAAAAATTTCAAATGAAAGAACAAAGTTGGCGTGCGTTGCCTATATTTGCATATGTGCTCACCGCTACTACAGCGCTCTGCGGTCAGTTATCTTTTTCAATTACGAGCCTTTGCAATCAACCGAGGAACAAAGTTTGAACCTCTCCCATCTCCCCAATATCTCAAATATTGTTTTTTTTTTTTTTTAAATGCGTAGATTCCGATCTGGGGTTGGTAATAAAGCTTCCTTAATAATTATTATTATTCTTACATGGACGAATAATTGGGGCTCCGAACTAACAAGGTCGATGCAAATAATGGAAATTTCTGAACATAGAAGTGACCCCCAAAACCAACACCAAATAACCGAACGATACCTACCTCCATAAAAGCGTTATCTTATAGAGAAATGATACCCTTCCAAATAAAAATTGTCAGTTTTTTCCTATTTCATGTAGAGTTTGTAACAAGTTGTACATCTTTCGACTGATCGTAACCTCATAGGGTACGTTATCATCAATTATTTGTTGTGGCATTTTTATACGTCTACATTCTTAATGGCAATAGCGGATTCCTCAACCATCTCGAGAATATAATGAGAATAAAATTTTTCTTTAATTATGTCTAATATATCCAAAAAGTCGCACTCGTTTATGGAGAAGAAAATTCAATGGAGTGGAGGATGCTCACGTTGGATCTTACACTTGAAAAACCGTAACAAGACTTAAAAATTTTGAATAAAAAAGAAATTAAATAAAAATAAACATACATGTAAAACATATATATGTATATATCTTTTGAAAATTTCGTGGAGTCAGAGGGCATTCAGAGGTTGAGGGAAGTAGTTTTTCTATCAATTCTTGTTTTTTAGTTTTCAACAAATCTCAAGAACTCTACGAAATTTTCAAAAGATACAATATTACCTCTATCAAAACTACGAAAGAGAATGATTTTAGGAGTTGTTAACGACGTCAAAAGAGAAGCTCAAGTAACCATGTGGCGTTGCTTGTCATTTTCTAATGTTAAGCCCTGGTGAATCGAATGCACCCGAAACGTTGCGATGAGCTTTTTCAGATTGTTGTAGCATCCTTTTGTTTTCTTGGGGTTTCATTTTACGAAGAATTTTTATACTGAAACAATAATCGAAAGTTGCATTATAGGACATCGTATGCCGGCTTGTGGGTAGATCCTCATCAGATCTTACCACTGAAGCACGATGGTTGTTCACCCTGAAGTGGAGGTTTGCACACGTAGAAGGTAGGGCATTCTTTGCACAGCCACTCATACACACACATTGGCATCTGGCATTCTGCCGATCCTTTGCATGCGTGGGAATACGAGTTATTGGCCGGGGAGCAAACTGCTTCATCTATTACAACGGGGCAAACTTTGCATCGACGTCCATTGCAAGGTTGTAGCCCTTTGGAAGATGGATCGTTCTTCTTTGTTCTTCGGTGTGTGAGAATATCCCCAATGAATGATGCCTGACGATACGAGAGTATCGGTGAATTAGGAAAAACTGCTTTTATGATGGGATTTGAGGAGACGAGTGAATAAATGTCTTTCAATATTGTGTTCAAGCGCACCATGCCGAAGAAGGATGTACTAGTGACCTGGACTTTTCCATTGATATGACGAAATCCCGGCCGATAAACAACATGATATTGAATTACCCTTTTCCCGAATTGTGTTGCTGTATATACATTTTTGGCTTCATTAATAGTTCAATGGATGAATTTCAATCAATTTTTCTGCTGCGAAAGGAAACGCCACAAATCACTGGTAGTATTTGTATTACAGTACTAGACAATGTAGCTAATGTATAGGGACTGTCCAGACCTCTTGGTAGTGCGATTCAAGTATTTTTCTCCTATAGCTAATTTAGAGTCTCTAATTAGAAACTGTTAAATGCTCACAACACTCTCAAATCTGAAATCATCAAAAGCTGAAATCACCAATTGTGAACATTAATTAATAAGGTTTGGTTTTATGATGAAAGAATATTTAAATGCTTTAGGGAGATTGGGTTGGTTATAAACGGCAGGGATTATTTTAACATGAATAGCTCAGATTATTTAAATTCGTTCTTATAATTCTTCATAAAATGTACGTAGAAATTCCTTACTACAGATAGGTATATTTCTCGATACACTAAGGTCCGACCCGATACGCTTTCTGTCTAAACCATAACTTACGTCCATCGTATTATCAAAAAGTCATTGCCGCAGAAAAAAAACGTCTGCCAAGTGGGTGCGGCACATAGCTTCCTCGTATCCATAACTTGACTGTATAGATCATTGAAAATTATTATTGACTATTATCAATTAAGAACTCCCGGAGTTATGCTTGTGGCAAGGATTTCACGTTTGCGCATACGCAGAGGCTGCTATTGATCCGGGGGTCATGAAACTTATAGGGGACCATCTACACATCAAACCGAACAATCCCTGAAAATTTCATCGAAATTGGTCAAGAACTCCCGGAGTTATGCGCGTAACAAGGATTTCACGTTTGCGCATGCGCAGAGGCTTCTATTAATCCGGGGGTCATGAAACCTATAGGGGACCATCTACACCCCAACCCGCACAATCCCTGAAAATTTCATCAAAATCGGACTATAACTTCGTGTAGTTTTGCCCGTAACAAGGATTTGCTGACAGACAGACAGACAAACACGGAACCAAAATTGTTCAGAAATTTCTAAAACGCAAAATGCGAGTGGAATTTTTGATTTTGGAGACAAAAAAATTTTCACATTCCGAAAGTGAAAACAATGCTTCCGCTACCTTGGTAGACTCGGAAGCAAAACCTATATTTCGCAATAGAAGAAGTTCTTGAGGTTGTCCTCGCAGGAAATATTAATTTGTGTCGAGAACGAGCCTTGAAACTCACTCGGCAGAAATAAAATGATTTTCAGGAGAGGTAAGTTCGGCGTTGTTACGGAAGAGGTAGGACAGTTTCATTGGAAGACTTGAGTTATAACAGAAGGAGAGATTTCCCACGGGCCACTAGGGGGTGAGAAGCATACAAGTAGCCCTGCGTATCTTCCAACTCGCACCGTACTAAATTCAAGAGGTTCTGTAGGTTGTTGGCGTTGACGCATACATACGAGTGTTTTCGATCTTACGTAATCACTTAAATGACCATATCCCTATGGATACCTCTTTATCCATATATGTATCCATGGTTGCCATTATCTAAAATGAGGAGCTGAGTTGCAAAACTGGTTAAGTCCTTATTCTATAAAATTTGAGGTAACAACCATTACTAAAGGATTTCAGTGCGAGGAAGCGGATGACGAGGTAATTTTTCTTCTAAACTGGTTAGATCCTCTTGAAAATGATAGTCAAAGTTTGCGTTTTTTCTCAAAACTGGGTTAGTCCGGGGTGTGTTTTGAACCAAAACAAGCTAACGCCAAATTTTTGTTCATAAGTGTCCAAGTCCACGAGTTTTGTGTCAAAGCTGGCTTTGTGACGAACCCACCCGTTCAATCTTTCTTCTGTTCTTGAACCTTCAATGTTTTGTCTCTTGTCAAATTTGGTAATACCTGCAACTGATGGTTGTTCAGAATGTATGAGGCTCAAAAATCAAATTACTGTGACCTCTAATCCTTCTCAAAAGCTGGACCTGATGACAAAATGGAGAGTACACAAATTACGAGCGAACAGCCTCTATGATGGTCTTCAAATTTCATTTGATTGTCAAAAGAATCTGGTCTTGGCCAAAGTGGTCGACGTTGAAAATCTGCTCAATCTCCACTTTCGAGCCACGAGGAGAGAACTCGAACTCCTTGACTATTTTTGACAAGTTCGGACCAAGGACTAGGAGGAAATGTAGATCAACCTGAAGTTGACACACCAGAAGATCTACAAGAAGATCATGAAGAACTTCGTGTTTGAAAAGTTAAGAGTTTAGAAAACTCTTGTAAAAAAAATCAATAATTTGAGCTGTCCAAAAATGCTTACATCGCTTTTGCTATATTTGTAAAAAGTAAAGTCAGTAAGTTTGATATCTTTAGTAATTTATTTTCCGAAATTTTGAAAAGGAAGACCAGAATTTTTAATCTCAAAAACAACGCTAGGATGAAATGTATGAATCACGTTTTATATTAGTTTCAAAACTGGTTAGGTCCCGCCAGTTCTTCAGCGAAACTCGCTAAGTCCTGAGTTTTGAAGCAAAACTGGTCAATCCGAACGTTTTTATCAAATTTTCCGCCGATTTGGGAAAGTTTAGGTAAGTTTTTGATCTGTGTCAAGTCAGTGAGACCTTATCTTCCAACAGGAACCAACAAATGTCTAATTTTGACCAAAAATCTAGCTCAATACGTTTTTCTCGAAACGTATCTAAGTGGACCTAACCAGTTTTGCAACTCAGCTGCTCAAATACGAAATTGTAAGTTCGAGGCTGGAAGTATAACGGTCTCTGCCTTGTTCAATATATCAGAATGTGGAACCTTCGAGGCCATCTTGAAGGGAAACATGTCGAGAAGAGAATAATAAAAGTACATAAAAAGAACAAGGAAGAGTTCAGTAGATGTCCACTCTGAAACCCACAATCTCTTTAATAAGTTTACGTCACCCAGCCCGAAATTAGACAAAATGATTTGTTAGCTTGATTGAAATTGACAAAGAAGCACCTTCAACAACTTATCAGGTTAAGAATAGGGCACAGAAATCTACGGAGAACCCAGTACCTCAATGAACAAGCGAAAAAAACAGTAAATTTAATAGGAATTTTGAAATCCACTTTTTCAAACTGTAAAATGAGAGATGATTCCATCTGTTTTTCCCTGCTATATTTCGCAATGCCAAATAAAGCCTTAAAGACCGCTTCCTGCCGTTTTAGTAGTTTTTATTATGTTCTCTTGAACTCTATTGTTGGTTTCCCGCTCTTACAAATTTTACAATGATTCAGATGTCGAATTTAGCTGGACGAAACTTCGGGTTTTTCTTTAAAATTCAGGGAGGGTCCGTCAATTATTCTTTTCACATCTGATACTCCTAGACGCCCAAAATAATTTTAAAAAAAAAGTTATTTTGTGAAGAGATGAGTTGTTCATTCATCATCTAAACAATTTCGAGCAACTTGGCCTCATACGGGCAGCCGGGGAACCTCGGAACTTCCGTACCTACTTTTCCTTCTAAATTTATGCTTATGTTTTCATGATTAAAAATCTGCAAATTTTGCATCGAACGGAAATCACACCTTTACAATTGCACCGATTCGTAGGGTAGCAATTAGCCGTCAGAAAGCGTCAATTTTCCTTGTGTTTAAGTGATTAATAAGAATTGCTTTTAGAACGTCGGCAAATTAAGAATGGTTATTCTGGGAGAAAAACTTATAGCATGCATTTTGTGGAACGTCAAATTGTCCACTCTGATAACACTAAAATTTTAAAATTGGCCCAATGTATATATATGTACTGTGTATGACAATGAACTATATGCGTGTGGCTGCCCTGCTTTTGTGGATAGATCGCTAAAAACACGAAAAATGGCCTTACCGCTGATTCGTACAGAAAATCCAATAACCATGTGAAACTACGTCCTATGAGGGGCTTAGGAGAGAATATAAATTTCTATAGGGGCGAGCAAACCTCTTTTATGAGGTGATGAAGTTCTAGCACAGTGAAAAACCCCTGATTTTACGAGGTTCTGGGCAAATGCATGAGCTTGAAATGATCTGTATCAAGCGGCACTTGATTTAATATGTTCAACTTATCTCTTTTGGAGCCATCCATACTCGTCAGGTAATGGATGTTCATTGAGAAAACATTTGCCTTCCATTGGAAACACAAGGATTTCATCACGTTTTCAGTCGAACATGTTTGTTCTGGAGAACATTTGCATCATTTCAGCCGATTAGATCATTGTTCCTGATATCCTACGGTGTCATTAAAATAGTTCTTCAAGGAGGAACACTGTTGGGGCTAACAATTCAATCGTACCGGACTGGTGTTGTCACTACTGCGACTACTCGAATCGTACACATGAAGACATAATATGTATATAATAAGACATAATATTATTATCATTTAAATGATTAACAGGAGTACAATCCAGTTCTTAGTGACCGACCCCCAGTCCCCCCCGCAACACTCCTTCAACTAACCTTCGGGTGGGCTCCTTCCGCCCTTTGTTATCCTTGCATCACCACTTTTCCGTCCATCAAGAGGGGGTCATTCGTGTACCTGGCACCTTGGTAAGCACTAGCCTCTCTGGTAAGTTCCAATTTTCATGCAACATTACCTCAATATCTATTTTACAGGTTATTCAACCATAAATTTGAAGCATTATTTATTGGGTCTCTAATTTAGTTTCAGATCTACAGATTTTTCCAGGGAGTTGGTTAGGCTTAGTAAGTACCGTTTATGAACACAGAATGCGCTCACGTAAACCCTCGTTAGCTCCCCCCCCCCTCCACCAGCCGTAGATTTCATCTCTGTTTACTAGCTCCCCTCCTCCGAGCTAGAATCCCATATTTGTAGGTTGCATAGGCAATTTTTCATCTTCGGTACTTAAATGTGTAAAATTAATCATTTGAATGATCTGGCATAGAGGTCTACTGTCCCGTTTCTTTTAAGGAGAGGACATCATGCTGTTATGTGTCAGCCTTAACTCTATTATTTGGTAATTACCTCTGCAACATCAGCATCTTTTGCTTTTTGACGATAAATCCTACCCCACAAGTTTAATTATACGGGTTATTTCCGCGGTTTCAGTTATTCGTTGAGACAGTTTTTGCTTCAGAGTCAACCTAAGCCTGAAGACGGACTTAGGCAATTAGGGGCGAACTAACATCGGCCAAACTTTTGGGAACCATCGATCAAACCGTTTTTCTAGCGTCCAGATACTCCTAGCATCGTTGCGGTGGAACTCGCTACAAAAAAGTTTCTTGTTTCTTCCTCTTGCAGTTTGTTCAGGATTAAGTTCGGTAAGGGCTACCTTCTGAGGTTTTAACCGAGAAATCTATCTCTTCCATTGAAAGAAAATTGTTTACAACATTTTTCCAAACTTGGGTGAAATAAGTGGCTTTATATGAGAGACACAATGCTTAACAAAATATGGTGAAATCTGTAATTTAATGTTTACTACATCATACTCTCCTAACGTAAATTTCCGCTACTGAGTATTGTGGCAAGGAAATCGATGTTGGTCCATCATGGTTTACTTATTCTGTACAAGATTTGATCAGCAACCTTCCATGGCTGTCCGATAAAGCAGGAAACATCTACTATTGGAAGCTTATAAATGGATGTTGTTTACTTAAATTCCCGGAGTTGTAGCGAAACGTGATTCGCAGACCTTTTATATATCCCAAGTGTGCTTGGGATCATGCGCTGGCTCCACCATATTATAGAGAGATGATAGATTTTGCATCCAATATGCTCTAACTACCTTAATACAAGTAGCTACCTATGATTTTGTTAACCATCTTGGTTAACCATCCCCCAAATGATAAGGAGTGGTCCTTCGAAAGCGTTTATTATTTCCATAATTCATCTACGAAGATCCATGGTAATTGGTTAACACTTCCCACCCCACTATCATTTTTTTTCTGTTTATTGTGGATTCTAGCTAGTAAACCCGCTGGATCCATCAATAAACATACAAAAATTTGTATTATCATGTTCACAATCTGATTTGTTAATATTTCAGTCCTTTGACTTCACTCTTTAGGGTTGGTAACTGATTGGTGGTCATGTTCAGGTCCATCCTCGGTCTATTTGTGATATTCCAAATACGATTTTCATTAACTTTGTTTTTGTTGAAGAAAAGCGGGATAAGTTAGAGCCGAAGCGACAAATTTATTTTGGTTTATTATTCAATAATAAACCATTGTAATCGCTCTGGAAAAAAAAATTCTAACCCCCGCTGAAAATTTCATGGTTTACGTTTCAAAGGGTGTAGAATCCGAATCTGCAATAAAAAATTTTCCGTCCGTCCGCCGTACGCAGTACGCACGATATCTCCGAAACGGATGGAGCAAAAAATCTGAAATTTTCAGGAAAAATCCATCTTGGTCCGACGACGCCCCAATTCTTGAGCCAGCTCCCTCACTCAATTTAAAGTGCCCTTTAAGGGCTGTAAAAGTTTTGTAAAATCCCTGCAAACCTCAAAACTAGTCGAATCGGCCTAAATATTTTATTATTTGAAGAACATACCATTAGGAATCGAATGAGCCCTTCCCCACGTCCATAGGTCAAACCATTCCCGATGTATGGCCCGATTTATGGTGCCAACATTTGCGTTTTTCGTTTATTATTGTTTGTTTGAAACCTAGTGATGTCCGGCCGATAGCGTCGAGTTGTAGTGAATGTGGATACTGGGGTGATAGCCGATGTGAATACTTGTAGTGTAGTTAGTAGCCGATTCACGGGTTGAAGCATTCTGATATGCATGAAACGCTGATAATATATAGGATATATTATTCAATATTATTACTGGGTAAATATTATTCAATATTATTACTGGGGTAAATAAGTATTCTTTCACATGGGTTTATTATTCAATTGGCTTGCGTTCATGATTTGAATCTTACTAAGCTTCGGAGTGTTCGTGTTTTACAGGTGATAGAGGGATTATTGAATTTCAGGAGATATGCATAGACCACGTAAATCGGTTCTCAACCAAAACACCTATTTGGATTGATCAGTTGATGATATTTGTGTGCCCCCTCTACATCTGTCTACCTTTGGCTACATCGTTTAAATTTGGATTTGGGGAAATTTTAACGCAATACGAGTGCCAAAGGACTTGATAAGTTATAGATGTTTTTATTGTGGAGGCAGGAATTTCAGGAGACACACAAATATGATCAACTTATTTTGGTTGAGAACTGATTTACGTGCTCTATGCATATCTCCTGAAATTCAATAATCGCTCTATCACCTGTGAAACACGAACACTCCAAAGCTTAGTAGAAATTCAAATCATGAACGCAAGCCAATTGAATAATAAACCCCAGTGAAAGAATTTGCAGCGTTTTTGATCGATTTTCGGATACTACACATTTAAAAAAAACTATCTATCTATCTATTTACCTTTTTTGTTCGGTGGATAGGGGTGAGTAGAAAATCAGTGTTCGTTCCAAGAGAAGAATTACGAACGGATAGCAGACTAGATAGTCAACGAAAGCGGCCTGGGGAAAAGTGGAAACCGTCCAAAACCTTTAATTGGGCTACCGAGCCCGTATCTGGGTTAGTACTCCTTGAAGGGTTGAGCTGAATAATTCCTCAATTATTGAGGATTTTATTTTTGGTGATTGTTAATCGTTAATTGTGATTGAAATCCTATGGGGTTTTAAGATGCATTTTACCCTCAACTAGTTGATCACCCTTGAGGCTGATTTTGTTTCTTATTGATCGAAGGTTCTCGATATTTTCGGACACGATCCTGCGTTAAACTATAGGAACTTTGTCAGAAATGGTTCTCACTCACCGAGAGATCAGGAGGAGCAGCGTTTTGGACACGATCCTGCGTTAAACTATAGGAACTTTGTTAGAAATGGTTCTCACTCACCGAGAGAGCAGGAGGAGCAACATTTCGGACACGATCCTGCGTTAAACTATAGGAACTTTGTCAGAAATGGTTCTCACTCACCGAGAGAGCAGGAGGAGCAACATTTCGGACACGATCCCGCGTTAAACTATAGGAACTTTGTCAGAAATGGTTTTCACTCACCGAGAGATCAGGAGCAGCATTTCGGACACGATCCCGCGTTAAACTATAGGAACTTTGTCAGAAATGGTTCTCACTCACCGAGAAAGCAGGAGGAGCAGCATTTTGGGCACGATCCTGCGTTAAACTATAGGAACTTTGTCCAGAAATGGTTCTCACTCACCGAGAGAACAGGAGGAGGAGCATTTCGGACACGATCCTGCGTTAAACTATAGGAACTTTGTCAGAAATGGTTCTCACTCACCGAGAGAGCAGGAGATGCAGCATTTTGGGCACGATCCCGCGTTAAACTATAGGAACTTTGTCAGAAATGGTTCTCACTCACCGAGAAAGCAGGAGGAGCAGCATTTCGGACACGATCCTGCGTTAAACTATAGGAACTTTGTCAGAAATGGTTCTCACTCACCGAGAGAGCAGGAGATGCAGCATTTCGGACACGATCCTGCGTTAAACTATAGGAACTTTGTCAGAAATGGTTCTCACTCACCGAGAGAGCAGGAGATGCAGCATTTTGGGCACGATCCCGCGTTAAACTATAGGAACTTTGTCAGAAATGGTTCTCACTCACCGAGAAAGCAGGAGGAGCAGCATTTTGGGCACGATCCTGCGTTAAACTATAGGAACTTTGTCAGAAATGGTTCTCACTCACCGAGAGAGCAGGAGATGCAGCATTTTGGACACGATCCTGCGTTAAACTATAGGAACTTTGTCAGAAATGTTTCTCACTCACCGAGAGAGCAGGAGATGCAGCATTTTGGACACGATCCTGCGTTAAACTATAGGAACTTTGTCAGAAATGGTTTTCACTCACCGAGAGATCAGGAGGAGCAGCATTTCGGACACGATCCCGCGTTAAACTATAGGAACTTTGTCAGAAATGGTTCTCACTCACCGAGAGAGCAGGAGGAGCAACATTTCGGACACGATCCTGCGCTAAACTGTAGGAACTTTGTCAGAAATGGTTCTCACTCACCGAGAAAGCAGGAGGAGCAGCATTTCGGACACGATCCTGCGTTAAACTATAGGAACTTTGTCAGAAATGGTTCTCACTCACCGAGAAAGCAGGAGGAGCAGCATTTCGGACACGATCCTGCGTTAAACTATAGGAACTTTGTCAGAAATGGTTCTCACTCACCGAGAGAGCAGGAGATGCAGCATTTTGGACACGATCCTGCGTTAAACTATAGAAAATTTGTCAGAAATGGTTCTCACTCACCGAGAGAGCAGGAGGAGCAGCATTTTGGGCACGATCCTGCGTTAAACTATAGGAACTTTGTCAGAAATGGTTCTCACTCACCGAGGGAGCAGGAGATGCAGCATTTTGGACACGATCCCGCGTTAAACTATAGGAACTTTGTCAGAAATGGTTCTCACTCACCGAGAGAGCAGGAGATGCAGCAATTTGGGCACGATCCTGCGTTAAACTATAGGAACTTTGTCAGAAATGGTTCTCACTCACCGAGAGAGCAGGAGATGCAGCCTTTTGGACACGATCCTGCGTTAAACTATAGGAACTTTGTCAGAAATGGTTCTCACTCACCGAGACAGCAGGAGGAGCACCAATACGGACACGAACCTGCGAAAAACTATAGGAACTTTGTCAGAAATGGTTCTCACTCACCGAGAGAGCAGGAGATGCAGCATTTTGGGCACGATCCTGCGTTAAACTATAGGAACTTTGTCAGAAATGGTTTTCACTCACCAAGAGAGCAGGAGGATCAGCATTTTGGACACGATCCTGCGTTAAACTATAGGAACTTTGTCAGAAATGGTTCTCACTCACCGAGAGAGCAGGAGGAGCAACATTTCGGACACGATCCTGCGCTAAACTGTAGGAACTTTGTCAGAAATGGTTCTCACTCACCGAGAAAGCAGGAGGAGCAGCATTTCGGACACGATCCTGCGTTAAACTATAGGAACTTTGTCAGAAATGGTTCTCACTCACCGAGAGAGCAGGAGATGCAGCATTTTGGTCACGATCCTGCGTTAAACTATAGGAACTTTGTCAGAAATGGTTCTCACTCACCGAGAGAGCAGGAGATGCAGCATTTTGGACACGATCCTGCGTTAAACTATAGGAACTTTGTCAGAAATGGTTCTCACTCACCGAGAGAACAGGAGGAGCAGCATTTTGGACACGATCCTTCGTTAAACTATAGGAATTTTTTCAGAAATGGTTCTCACTCACCGAGAGAGCAGGAGATGCAGCAATTTGGGCACGATCCTGCGTTAAACTATAGGAACTTTGTCAGAAATGGTTCTCACTCACCGAGAGAGCAGGAGATGCAGCATTTTGGACACGATCCTGCGTTAAACTATAGGAACTTTGTCAGAAATGGTTCTCACTCACCGAGAGAGCAGGAGGATGCAGCATTTTGGACACGATCCTGCGTTAAACTATAGGAATCTTGCCCAATATGGTTCTCACCTGCCCTTTTATACCTACTGGCGTCTAGAATACAATTACACGACATGGAGTCGAAAAGTATCAAATTTGGATGATTTACTAAAATCTAATCTAAAAAATAATATTTTTTTATATAATATTATATATTATATAAGTATACTAAGGTTTTACCTAGAAGGACTATCAACTCAGACATAATAAACCCTTGTGTAGTAATTTGCACCGTTTTCATACTAGAAAATACATCACATCTCAGTGCCTTCAAGTCCAATTGCAGCTAGAAGTACGGTCTAATGAGAATTGGGTCAGTCCACAGGTCCACAGCTTTCCATGTAGAAAAACTTGCAGCAAACGACATCATCTGGACTGGGAGAATGTGGACTTGAAGAAATCTCTCACGGGCCTATCCTGACGTAATGCTGTTATTAATGCTGTAATGCCGAGGTTCGCTTTCAATATATTAAAAAATGGAGTGGTTTTAGAGGGTTTGAGTCCCACATAAGTCGGAAGTAATCCCTCACCGTGGGTATCTTAGTGGACCATCCATTCTACGAGTAACTCAATCATAATTGAGACAGGTTTATCTATTTTTGAGAGGGACGGAGTGATGAACTCATCTGGAAGGGTGGAATGAGGAAATTACCTTTGTTTTGATTAACCAACGACCCAGTTTGAGTTTGTTTGCTCCCAACTGGGTGCTTTAAAAAAAAAGCCAGTCGATTCCAGTTTTTCATCCAAGTCGTTTATCCTCCCATGTCATCCCGGCACCTCCTAGTCTCCGGAGTTTGCATCGGTTTAAACTGATATCATGTACTTTCATCTAATACTTCTAGATGTGCGGTGAATTATTGTGAAGTTCCATCCAAAAAATATATCATCCAAATAAATTTGTCAGCACGCTGACAACTAGTTTCAGCCGTGATTCCACGGCCAAGCGATCATTAGAAACTTTAAAGCATTTATACTGTATTGAAAAAACGCTGCAAATTCTTTCACTGGGGTTTATTATTCAATTGGCTTGCGTTCATTATTTGAATTTCTACTAAGCTTTGGAGTGCCCGCGTTTCACAGGATAGAGCGATTATTGAATTTCAGGAGATATGCATGGAGCACGTAAATCTGTTGTCAACCAAAATACCTATTTGGATTGATCAGTTGATCATATTTGTGTGCCTTCTGAAATTCAATAATCGCTCATCCTGTGAAACGCGCACACTCCAAAGCTTAGTAGAAATTCAAATAATGAACGCAAGCCAATTGGATAATAAACGTGAAAAAACTACTTATTTACCCCAGTAATAATATTGAATAACAATTAATAATATTTACTTACATATTATCAGCGTTTCAATGCTTCAACCCGTGTATCGGCTATAAACTACAAGTATCCACATCGGGTATCACTCCAGTAACCACATTCACTACAACTCGACGCTATCGGCATCACTAGGTTACAAACAAACAATAATAAACCAAAAAACGCAAATATTGTCACCGTAAATGGCCATAAAGCCGTAAAGGGCCATACATCGAGAATGGTTTGACCTACGGACGTGGGGAAGGACTCATTCGATTCCTCATGGTATGTTCTTCAAATAGATAAATATTTAGGCCGATTCGACTTGTTTTGAGGTTTTTAGGGATTTTACAAAACTTTGACAGCCCTTAAAGGGCACTTTAAATTGAGTGAGGAGAGCTGGCTCAAGAATTGGGGCGTCGTCGGACCAAGATGGATTTTTCCTGAAAATTTCAGATTTTTTGCTCCAGCCGTTTCGGAGATATCGTACGTACTGCGTACGGCGTATGGCGGACGGACGGAAAATTTTTTATTGCAGATTCGGATTCTACACCCTTTGAAACATAAACCATGAAATTTTCAGGGGGGTTAGAATGTTTTTCTCAAGAGCGATTACACTGGTTTATTATTGAATAATAAACCAAAAACAAGAAGGAAACCCCAAGAATTAAAAACCGGGTGTGGTACTTGCCTTCGTCATACACGTCATATGGATGTATAGATCACTGAGCTGTTTTAAACAATCTCATTTATCATCTCTAATGAAAAGAATGCAATGGTTTTAGTACGCGTAACGCAAAAAAGGGGCATGATGCAAATTACTTGATTACGTGCGCCTGCATAATTCATCGTGTCCAACAAATTAAGGTAAACAAAAGAAAAAACAAGGGGAGTGGTTAAAGAAGCAGTTGCGTTAGATAAATAAACGGCGGAAGGAATCTCAATAAAATATTCACATACTTGTGATTAAAAACGAAGGCTTTGTGCTGACAAGACCGTTCAGACTGTAATGAAAGGATGAAGAATTGCATTTTTAATGACAGTTGCCTTCGTGGAATTGTCCTGTTGGTCTACGAAAGTTAATCGAAGGGAGATTTTCTTTTGTTCATTGTGGGGGTTCTCAATGCATTCATTCACCGTTACGAGCTTTTTGAATTCAGTTTATTTTACTTACCCCAAGTCCGACAGCAAGAAGGCGAATGGATTAGCTGCCCCTTCCAACGGCTGAGACAATGCAACTGTACACCCACTAGAGGTGTGTAAACCCAGGTCACCTGAGGGAGTAGACGATATGCAGGTCGTTCATTCCAGAGACAAGGTCATTGGGAGAAGTACACCAGTTCACTCCGTGATTGAAGGCGACCTGCAGGCCGCTCCACAGTTCACCAGTTCCGTGGATGAATTCGACACCTGCAGTTCACTTCGTGAATGAATGGGACCTGCAGTTCGTCGTCTCCATTCTGAGACAGTCACCACCACTGCCACTTTCTCGTGGCATGCCCGTCAACCTCTATTATCTTCGCCATCCGTTAGAATTCGGTAAATGACAGTCATCTATTGTTCTCTTTTCCTACTCCCTAGTCATTTTTCAAGTCCTCATGCAGATTTTCATATAAATACCCACTTATTAAATACAATCGATTCTGTGATGAGTATAGTATCGACCAGTATAATTTAGTATTGAGTAAATTTGAATGGTATTGACTCTGCAATGAGGGGAGTCCTCCGTTGACCAGAAGGAAACCCAAGCTAATGCCGGATGGGTAAACTGCAGGTCACTTTGTGAAGAACGGTTTGGCAGACCTGCAGGTCTCCGAGTAGTTCGAACGTCGACCGTGGGGAGCCATGCTGTCGCAAACGTCTTGTGATGAACTGCAGGTCTTCCTTACGCAGGTCATTTGGGACAAGTTCACTTGAAAGAGAAGGTCTTTGAGACAAGGTCACTCACTCACTACCCACCTCTAACACCCACAGGATACATCATCAATCAGAAGTATAGTTATGCAAATAAACCAGGTGGACTGATATGAATTAATATCCGTGCAGATAGATGTAACATCCGCGCAACGTAGCATATCTATAATGCGGTTTAATGGTTGAAGTAGTTGGACAGTGAAAAAAGCTTTGAGGAATTACCTAGCATTATTTATTCTATCCATACATGATGTTTTTTCTATACTATAATTCGGCTGTCCCTGCCAGAAACTTTCGGGAACTGTCATCAAAATTTTACTGAGACTTGCCGTTTAGTAAACGGCTTGGAGGGGAGGCAAACCTTTCTGGGCTTGAGCCTTCTTCTGAAGGAACTGCAGTGTCTTGGATCTTCCCATGAGACCGTCCTCCTACCTTTTGAAACCGCGGGAGCTCAGGATGAATACGTTATGAGCCCACGGGCCTAATTCCTTCACCTCGGGCGGAATCTCGGCAGCTTGTATCAATCTTTGATCAGCCTCTACCTACTATAAATGGATTACTTTTCCGAGTAAAGTTGGATAATCCCGCTGTACCCGCTCCAACTTTTCCTTGTTCCACTTGAAGTTGGTAACTTATTCAGCCGAACACCGTTTTATGCCGGCTTAGCCCGATGTACCCTCTGCCAATTCATCTTCTTTGAGATAGATTAGGTTAGAGTTTGTGAGTGACGAGCGAAACTAATAAATTTTCAGTATGAGACTGAATATATTGAAAATATTTCTGTGAAATGTTTGCATTTTATTAAGATGACAATGTCGTGGTGTAGCTTATTATTACTATGAAAATTAAGTGTACCTTCCAGTGTTCACTTGTAGAAAACCCATCCTGCTTTGCGATATTTAAGATAGTAATTGATGCTACTATTATGTTTTGCTAATTTTTTTTTAAATTTATTGCAACAATCTTGTGCGTAGCACTATAATGTAAGAAATATACTTCGTATAGCATGCAATTGCATAATTCACGTGATGTACTTTTTCACTAGGTATAAGCGCATCCGCTGTACCTTAGGTGCTAATACATAGAACCAAGCATGGTTCTTGAAATTATTAATAGCCAACAATAGTTATATAATATTAGTAACAAACGAGTGGGAAGTATAACATATAACAAAAGTTAAGTATTGTTCGGAAGTAGGAGCATACAGTTACACTTGTAAGGATTCAGTTGAAGCCATCGGCGCTGTCCGTGTGGTGTCTTCTTTTGAGGCGTCTCATATGTCTTGGTAGTGGTCGCTGTTCGTGAATCGTGTTGATAAGGGGGTTTGGGTGGGCTGGTGCTTTATTGTACATTTCGTGGTACGCTGCGATAAGGGAATCATGGACTGTGGGGATTTCCAGGTCTTTGTGGAGCTCTTCGTTTCTTACGTACCACGGGGCGTTGGTAATCATTCTAAGTATTCTGTTTTGAAGTACTTGGATTCGTTTTATTTGGGTCAGGGATGCCGAACACCAGAGACCGCTCCCGTATAGCCAATTGGGACGAATCAGCATTTTGTAGGACAGGATTTTCAGTCGTAAGGACAGTTTATGGTTGGATAGGAGATATGACAGTTGCCGAGTGCGATGTCTGATTTTAGCGGTTAAAGAAGTGATGTGATCGTTCCATGTTAGCCGTTTGTCCAGAGTCAGGCCCAGGTAAGTTACTTTAGTGTGCTGGCTTATGGGAGAGTTGTTTATTGTAACTGGGGGTATGCTATAGTTCAATTTATAGGTGAACGGTACTATCGCAGATTCGCTTGAGTTGATTTTGATCCTCCAATTTCTTGCCCAGTCAGAGACTAACGATGCCACTTCCTGGAGTTTGTGTGAAGCTTCCTTGGACCAATATGGTCGTCAGCAAATTGAGCCATAAGGTAAATTTTATCATAAAGTAATGTGATGAATAACCCTGTGGCTCCAAAACAAATGTTGGAATTACCCTTCTATTATAATGTAAATTACAACATAGCATTGAGCTTCAACTACTAAATGCCGATTGCTCTATAAATATTCTTATGAATGTTTCATCTTCTGTTACAGGTAAGATTCTACAAAGGTCTTGATTCAAGGTCAGTAACATTTTTAAGTGGTATAACATTCAAAACAACTAAAAGGAAACACCACTAAGAGTAATCCAAATATAAATGTACTCGTGTTGAATAAAGAATATTTTAGAGTGGAAAGGGGAAGAGGATTATGAAATATCAAACGAAGGAAATTTTTTTTAAAGCATGAGAAGCTCTATTGAATTTAGTAAAATCGTGAAGATTTCATCTAGAGAGTTTTGATGCTTTGTTGCTGGCATCGAGAAATGGATTCTTAATAATGTGCGCCGCCTTGAAGTTGGTCTTCAAAGGAGATTTCGTGGACTTCATAATTTATTTTACGGCGTGGGTCGGGCGATGTTGATCTGATTGCGGTCCTTTGTCAGATGAGGAGGGAAATAATGGGGCTGAGTACCGTAGGTCTTCGCATTGTGGTAAGAATAGTTTCCTTCTTTCTCCTTTGCTTCATCACACCGATTTAAGGCCATAAAATGTTGTTAGTGGATTCTAAAACTCTTCTTCAGAAAGCCTCTTAGGCACCAATACAATATTACAATATTATTAGCGTAGAATACGCTTTAGCCATGGACTAACTAGCCAAAAAGTGTCACGCGGGAGTGGAACGAAAAAGGGTATGGTATCCAGGAACGAAAACGGTGACGTGAGACCAATAAACATAACAATATCATCCATTTGTAGTAGGCGACAAACGAACGAAAAAGGGTATGGTATCCAGGAACGAAAACGGTGACGCGAGACCAATAAACATAAGAATATTTACATCCATGTGTAGTAGTTGCGACAAACCCGTTTGAAGTGAGTCATTTTATTTATGTAAATCGGAGTTTCAGTCGTTCGCGAATCGTCCTTCGGTTCGACAATGAACGTTCGATGATCATCGTTGAACGTTCAGCGTTCAGTCGAGGCTAAAGCGTATTCTACGTTCCTATACTTGTGGCAGTAGTCTCTAAATAAAAGCAAAAGGGGGTCCAGGGGGCTTGCCCCCTGGCGAGGCGCGGAGCGCCGAGTTTTGAAAATCTGGATATACATCAATACGGAGTATTGTTTGCTATAGCTATAATTTCACATCACTGTTCCACTAGGTCAAGTAGTTTGGTACGTTTTAATCATCTGAAGATATCTACTGAGTCAAGGAGACAAACAGTTCCCTCGTTGAAGTGAGATATTTATCATTTATCATCATCTGAAGTTCATTATGGACTTTGTGCTTTGGAGTATGTCTCATTTCGATTAAGGCATACAGCTAAGCTCCATAACTCCAAACTGGCTTGAGGCATTAGTTGTAAAGTTTGAGTTGTAAGCTAAAGCTTGTTCTGGATTTATAGCTTCGACCTTCTCCCCATTAATCAATTCATTTTTTTGAGTTCGAGATGGATCTCTTCTTTCTTTTGGTTTATTATTCAATAATAAACCATTGTAATCGCTCTTGGAAAAAAAATTCTAACCCCCCTGAAAATTTCATGGTTTACGTTTCAAAGGGTGTAGAATCCGAATCTGCAATAAAAATTTTCACTCCGCACGCCGTACGCACGATTTCTCCCATACGGCTGAAGCAAAAAAGCTCAAATTATCAGGAAAAATCCATGTTGGTCCGGCGACGCCCCAATTCTTTAGCCAGCTCTCTCACTTAATTTAAAGTGCCCTTTAAGGGTAGTCAAAGTTTTGTAAAATCCCTAAAAACCTCAAAAAAAAGTCAAGGCGGCCTAAATGTGTTCTCTTTTTGAAGAACACTCCACGAGGAATCGAATGAGCCCTTCCCAGGTCCGTAGGTCAAACCATTCCCGATGTATGGCCCGATTTATGGTGCCAACATTCGCGTTATTTTGGTTTATTATTGTTTTTGTGTTGATATCAGTAACCTAGTGACGTAGTGATGTAGTGATGTAGTAATGTGGATACTGGAGTGAACTCCTAAAAGGCTTTGTAGCCGATACACGGGTTGAAGCATTCTGATAACCATAAAAAATAAATAATAAAAAGCAGTGGAAATTACCTCGAAATTCAGATAGCAGACTGAAATGATTACCTTTACTTCTTCTTCTAAGGAACTTCATGTATATTCTGGGCATTCCTGTCCAAATTCACTTGGATGAGTGTCTTTCGGGCCAAGCAATCGTAATCGTCGTGCAACATTTACCGCCTGGTTTGGTAACACAAAACGCTGCAAATTCTTTCACTGTTTATTATTCAATTGGCTTGCGTTCATGATTTCAATTTATACTAAGCTTTAGAGTGTGCGTGTTTCACAAGTGATGGAGCGATTATTGAATTTCAGGAGGCACAGAAATATGATCAACTGATCAATCCAAATAGGTATTTTGTTTGAGAACAGATTTACGTGCTCTATGCATATCTCCAGAAATTCAATAATCGCTCTAATACCTGTGAAACACGCACACTCCAAAGCTTAGTATAAATTCAAATCATGAACACAAGCCAATTGAATAATAAATCCCAGTGAAAAAATTTGCAGTTTTCCAATTTGGAATTTTCGCGAGTTTTCCATCTGAGTTTGGCTTCAACCGCCATACCAAAATATCTGCCTTCATTACCAGTGGGAATTACTTCGCTCTTGCGATGAAAAGGAACGTAGCTGAATTTTTGGTTTATTTATATCTTCACAATAATACTCCTTTGTAATCGTATAGAAATAACTGTTTATGGCCCCTCAAACTTTGTTGTTTTACGTTCGAAGTTGCATTGTAAGAAGGCATCATCTTGATTTATTCTTGTGTAGTGGTTGGTGAGGTAAGACCGAAGCCGCTTACCACACTTGATTGGCAACTTGAGAATGAGTCACCCCAATGAAAAACCAAAAGATTTTAATCATGATAAATCTACTTTTTCCAAGTTTTCTCTTGCTCATAACAAGCATATATTCTACACTCCCTCTTCAGTTTACAATTTTAATTAATAAGACACTGTTTGCTTACAACTGGAATCTTTCGACCAGAGGAAATCCTTATTTTGTTGATTAATGAGATCCTGGTCACTATTCAATTCAGAGAAAAAAGATCCTGAAATTTGATGGCTAACTATTCATTTGTAGCAGGTCAATTCTGGGTGAAAACGTCCACTTTAATTTTAATTTCATAACTTTACTAACCCATATTATCCTTATTCAAAAATAAATTGTCTTCAAACAATTATATAGAGAAATATCTTTTCCTATACTGTTTGGAAACTATGATTCTGGAACAGTGTTTCATGGTAAGTGGGAGGTACAAAACCTGTTTATTATGAGCAAGGTAAAACATGGGAACAGTTTCATCATTCGTACTTGATCTATCTTTTCAATACATCCTCGAGGTTCCTGGGACGGCAGAAATAAGTCTTCCGAAGGTAACGGAAAGAGAAATAAAACAGCAAGAGGTTTTCTGAGTTAAAAAATGGGATCTCCTAGCGCGGAGGGCAGGTTTGATAGATAACTTGCCAACTTTTGCCAAGTTGTGATTTTGCCGAATAGTGACTTCTGAGAACTGTTCCACGAGGCAAGAAATTGCACAGTTTTGAAAAGACACTATCCGGTTTTTCTGATACAGTGCCGAGGTTCTGAACAGGTTCTTCTTTTTATTACCATATACAGGGTGTCCCGCACTTAGTGTAAAAAAAAAATTGAGAGAGAGAGGAGAGAGAGAGAAAGTGAGAGAGAGAGAGAGAGATAAGCATGCTATTTTTTTTTTAGTTTTTCAAAAAATCGCGTTTTTCGCCATTAAAACGCTTTTTTCTCGGCAATTTCCCAACATTTTTGCACATTTGACCACATTTTCGGAATCTGCGTTAAATTTCCTGTAAGATGAAGTTACTTTGATTTCCAAAACGCATCTTCCAAACACCATTTTCAATCAAAGATGAACATTTTTCGCAAAGTGAAATTTTTCTTGTTGGCGTGACCACAAAAATATTTTTTTTTGTTGTCAAATTTGATAAAAACTTCTACAATTTTTCTCAACCATTTAATTCTGATTGGAATTGACGGAGAAATTAAAGTTCGAATGCCAGAAAACGTGTAGTTCGTTTTAACGTAAGTTGGTAGGTGACGTACAATATGGGCCACAGAAACTGATTTTTCTCGATTTCAATTAATGTTTTCCGTTATTCAACCGCAGGTTCGAATTGGGCGTTACATTTCCTGTAAGAAGAGGTTCATTTTGTTTCCAAAATGTTTTTTCCAGTACTAAAAATTAAAAATTGAGAATTGAGTGTAAAAAAAATTGAAAAGCAACGGGTTGAGAAAAAAAATCGCGGTTCGGCCATTTACTCCATTTTCATGTAGTTTCCCCAATATAAGTCCATGACAGAGAGAGAGAGAGAGAGAGAGAGAGAGAGAGATGAGAGAGAGAGAGAGAGAGAGAGAGAGAGAGAGAGAGAGAGAGAGAGAGAGAGAGAGAGAGAGAGAGAGAGAGAGAGAGAGAGAGAGAGAGAGAGAGAGAGAGAGAGAGAGAGAGAGAGAGAGAGAGAGAGAGAGAGAGAGAGAGAGAGAGAGAGAGAGAGAGAGAGAGAGAGAGAGAGAGAGAGAGAGAGAGAGAGAGAGAGAGAGAGAGAGAGAGAGAGAGAGAGAGAGAGAGAGAGAGAGAGAGAGAGAGAGAGATGCTTTATTTTTTTTACCAGTCATTCATACATAACGTAAATGTATTATATTTATATGTAACAAATGTATGTAGCAAATTTTGTCACAAGGAGCTATGCAACGCCTTGGTCCTATAAGAGGACCGTCAGGCGAGTTCGCGTCGTTTTTCTGTCATAACTTAATTCTAAATCATAAATATGGTAGTGTTCAATAACAATTTTTATAAATAAATGCACTATGGTCACAAACTGCTTGTTCAATAATAAAAATACTAAAAAATAACATAGTTCAAAAATAACAACAACAAAACCCACCAACCGTAACATACCTGCTTAAATAAATATATAAATAAACTAATAAATTTTCCATTCAAGCTTGTTTCTCAAGAGGATTAATGATGATTAATATTTAATGATAATAAAGTACCAATACTATGATTAATAAATTATTCATACGCTGTAACATTTCATACTCCTTGATGGCCTTGTATCTTAGGGACCGTCCTTGAGCGGGAGTCGTTTTTCGATTTCAGCGTTACCAGCGGGAGGCGTTTACAGAACATTTTTATAAATAAATGGAGGAGAGGGCGTTTTATTTAGATTCGAATACGCTTTTCAATAATAACGATATCTACACTAATATGAGTGTTTCTTCTGAACTTTTAATCGAAGATGATATCCAGTCCAATTAATTACAAATTATTAATTATAACGATTGCAGAGGCATATTTGACTTTCCCAGCAGCTTCGATTCTTCATTCTATTTTTGCAGGTTAGGTTCTTTGAAACAAGATTCACACTATTGAAACAGATTAATGAATGAAATTTTGTAGCAGTAAACTCATTTCCGCTAGTAGGACGCTCATTGTCGTGGTTTAATACTCCTTGATGGCCTTGTATCTTAAGGGCCAGGCCACCCCGCAGAAACGCACCAGTGAGGGATCGGCATTTGCCAACATTTCCATAGACAGATCTCTCGAAAGTTCAGTTATACCTAGGCATTTCCTTCAGACTTCTAAAAGAGCCGTACATCTTCCCACGAAGCGATAAGCGTCTTCTACTTCTTTGCTGCTGCACAGTGGGCAAGTCTGGTCGCCATCCGCCTCCAGCGCTGGTTTCAACACCGTCGCCCTACTCCTCAATATAGATGCAAGTGTTGAACGTGCAAGTTTCTTACACACGTTTAGCTCAACAATTTAAACAGGAGGCGGCTACAATCGACTAGCTTTTTGAGCTAGAGTATTCTTCCTGAAATCGGAGTGCGTTTATTCCTCTCTGTGTGACGTCTTACCCACCCGAGTCTATGCGGTCTACTCTAGAATGAACAATTCGCAGGATTGGCAATGCGCTCCAGTTAGCAATAACGGCAATGGAGACTTCGATTTTTGTGTGTCATACTGTATCTTAAGAATTTCTTTTCCATCAGGAAGAATACTAAATTGATTTATAATTAAATTTGAAGTTACTTCTTCAGTTAAGGGAGTTATAATCATTTTAGTTAGTTGAACTCCAAAAAATGTGATAACAAACAACTCAACAACTACTTAAACGAGATTTTGCTTACTTAGACGAGAAGTGCTAAGGGGTAACTTTAGTTGCTAATAAGTTGTGCAATCGATACCTGGCCAGTGGGAGGAATCAGAGATTAATACCTTGTAAGCGGATATACGTACAGTACTTATTTGACCTAGGAATCATCCTAGTTCCATTCAACAATAATATTTTCAATTCCCGATAAATTGTATTTGTAACAATAGAAATGATTATGTAACTATGTGAATTCGTATATTATTTTCTGTTTGTGTGATTGGCTTTAAAAATATGGGTTGCGACGAAAATTCTGTGCTAAGCCGAGAATGGAGATAACAGACAAAATAATGAGGAATAAAAAATACTTGGGACCTCGGGGGGGAAAATGACGAACCCGATTTTTCTTCAATGAAGAGATTCCGTGTGAAAAAGCCCGAGAGGGACGAGATTGTAAGACGGTAGAAAAGAGGGAAATGAAGATGGGTCTGAGGAAATAATAAAAACGAAGCAACAACCCCCTCTCAAGTCCAAAACACCCTCTGGACGGTGTTGAAGCCATTTTTCTTGGAATTTCCTGGATTTCTCATTTTTAGGGTAGGGGCGAAAGCTGTGATTGTGGAATCTCCGACATTCTTCTCGGGGAAGATAAGCAATTGTTCTTTCTCGGAATGTTTGACATTTCAACGATACCGCACCGTAGCTGATAGGCTCTTCTTTAACGATGTGACAGGCTGTAAATGACAACGGAACCGAATCATAAAATGGGAAACATAAAACCGAATCGAAATCACCTCATCTATTTACCTTTTCCAAAACAACAAACAAAACTAGCTGAAAATGATTATTTATTCATTGGAATCATCACAAAGAAACTAGATCTTTTCAGTCTATCTTGTCTAATCGTGCAATTTACCTCCGCCGACCAACAACTGTTAACGACCCAACTCAACGTAATAAAGGGTTCTATCACATTTGATCTTCATGACCAAGTTGTGTGGATTACGCAGGACAATTCTGACATTAATCAGCAATTTTTCAAGGAAACCAAGGGTTTCCATGAAAATTTACTTTCTCCATGAACTGACGAGTTTGCAGATGGTTGTTATCAAACCAAAACAATTGATTTCTAGCCCTATACTAATCAAGCTTCTGTTGGTAACTAACATGTTTTTTATCTTGTGTGATCGATTGCAATGTTCTTGTGTATAAAACCCGATTAGTTACAGGTTGGGGAGATCTGAATGTACGGTATAAATGTATAAGCTCATATATATATATTCAACACGATCTTATCATTATAGCTGCTTCATTCAAGCTCAATCATAAAATTAATTGCGGTCCATGCGAATTTCGATTGAATTTGCGGAGTTGATGGTTCCCTGATGACGTTTGATGCGTTTCATTGCTAACGAAACCTCCCTATACATCGCTCTGCGTTTGCCCAAACGCGAAATCCATGTAATAATTTTCTTTCTTCCTAATAGTCCAATTTTGCTTTAATTTAGAGGGTAATTGAGGAAGAATGGTTCAGTCATTTATGAAAATTGCAATACATTTATATCATTACCCTACATGTTGTAGAATTTCCACTGGAGACCCGAAATATTCACCTGAAGGCATTGATGTCAAGGGGATTATGTCCCGCAATATTGTTGTATCTTGTTAACAAGCTTGATGTCTATATCATTTAACCAATTAATTTCACCAATTAACTATGACCTTTTCCGTATTAAGTGTTGGTTTGACTTCAACAAGTTATGCTTAAACGTAGGTAAAACTTCTGTTCTCCGATTTTCCATTGGTAACAAAGCTTTCCCCGCCAACAGTGGCGTTAAATTTCACCTGAGTTATGCTTGCGTGGGGGATGATGTTGGGTGTGAATGTGCCCCGCTGCCATTTAGTGATGAATGTAAATATCGGGTGTACTAATTGACAATCATCTGAGCTGTAAGAGGCATATATGTGAACTTATTAAGAGATTACGCAAATTGTTTTATGTTTTTAAAGTAGCTCGTAATTTTCTCACGAAAAAACAATTAAAAATTATTTATTTTGGGCTAGCCTTTTCGATTATCGAATATGGTATAATTCTGTGGGGATCTGCACCCAAATCTTATATAAATAATGTCCAGGCAGTTCAAAATAAGCTGCTCAGGATTCTTCTTGGTAAAAACCTAAGATATTTTTCTTCCCTTCTGTATCAATGTTTTGAAGTTAAAAAAAAAACAATGAAATTTTTCAATTTCAATCCTGTGTTCATGTTTTTAATAATGGCATGGATCCAGTTCATCGTTCTGCTCTGTCCCTCTCTTGGAATTATAATAACTCTGGGATCATTATACCTACTGTGCACACTGAGTTTTATAGGAGAAACGCCTACGTAACTGCACTTAGATTTTTGTATCAGAATGAAATTAATATTTTCTCGCTCTCTAGCCTCATACAGTTTAAGAAATCGTTGAATAGGTGTTTATAATTAGGAACGTCAAGTTGCGTTCTGTGTTAAATTTTTGTTCTTGTCACATTCCTGTGTATGTTTAATTTTTTTGCTCATTTTTAAATTTTTTTTTAGATTCTTTTTTATATTTTTAGTTCACTTATTTTTTCTTTATTATCTCCGACTGCGAGCCTACCTTTTTCATTTCCTTTCAGCTATTTTTGTAACTAGGTTTGTGATTTTGAACTCCCCCGAGGAGCCCAAGTTTTTAAAACTTTTTCCTTGGGGGCAACTTGTCTTCATAGAAGAGTTTAATAATTATCTTGTAATATTACATTTGGTTGCCAATTAAAGGATTTGATTTTGATTTTTTTTTTTTTTTTTTTTACTTCTTGATATTCGGAATGCCATAAGTACGAGTATCTGTTTTGCCAAACTGGTAGGCTCAAAAGCGAACATCTTACTCGACAAATATTTAACTTCCAGGAAAATATTTAAAACGCAGTTTCCCACATTATACCAATATACCAGTCGCAGAATTAATGCGTTTCGTGAGAATTCTGGATGCGTTATGCAAGTATAGACCTGGAAGGCTCGTTAGAAGCGATAAAATTTCAATAGTTCGATATCGATTGAACAGCGTATTCGCCGATGTAAGCCTAGAGGTGGTAATGGGGTCTGCCTTCTATTGCATAAATTACCGTGAAGGGCTCGTTGAATGTGCTGTGTTTGCTCAGTCGTACGCAGAACGTTCTCATAGGACGTTGACCCTCGACCCGACCAGTAATTGAATCTAGGGTTCACATGAGTATCTACTTGAGTGGGCTTGGCGTACCTATCTCACTCCCGCTATACACTGATAGTTAATGGCCCTAGTTTGCGGTATTACTGATCTATAAACAGGGCGCCGATAAAGTGAAACAGGGGCAGGAGGATCTCCATTTTCGAAGAGTACGGAAAAAGCTGGAAAAAATTAGGAAGTGGCAATAAAACCTTTAGCTCAAGGAGTGAAATCTAGAAATTTGATCATTATGCAACATTGATTTTCAACCGTAACTAAGTGAAACGAAACTCAAATCATAAGAACTCTGATTTTAATAATAACAATGTACTGTAATAAGTGTTATTGAAGATATAATTTCGTTTCATATTTTGCACGAAACTGGTTCTTTTCGTGAAAGTTCCCCAACTTTCCTCTATTCTGTTTTGAACATTGTGCCAAAATTTAATTTTGTGAGGTTGAGAAAACCTACCCTTGTCTTTTGATAATATTAGAGAAAACATTAGAGATTGGCGTTATTAAATTATTTGTCTCTCTGTAACGGTATATGTGTATTGATTCAGGGTAAGGATTTTAAAATGAGTAACGAAATTAAGTCCGCTGAAATTTTTAAAAGCAATTTCCGCAAACGTCTCTCAAATAAAGGTATTAATGTTAGGATTCTCTGTCTAATATGTTATAGGGATACAATGAGTAAAATTCAATTTGAGGGAAAAATATACCAAGGGATGATAGCAATGGGGTGATAGATACAAATTCATCGTTGTATGAATGATGATTATTTGCTATAAGCACAACAAGGACCATTCTTACCTTAAAGTCGGTTGGGGGAGGGCATTAACAATTTCAATTAGTAGCCATTCACCACGTCAAACCCGAGATAGCCCTTCTAGGCTGTCTGCGGTGTTTGTTATAACACTTAGTCCACCGGACTTGTCTCGTATTTGCGCCTTGAAATCGTGTTCTAGATGTCTTACAAAGAGCTTAATTTATATTTTAGCACCTAAGGTGCACATGGAATGAAATTACCCTGAAGGATCCCACACCTGATCAGTGTTCAGGTATTACTCGTATATACTACCTTTAGACAACCTGAAGGAACTCATGACAAGATAAAACGAGTTTTAGAGATACTTTTGGTCTTAGCAACATTAAATCTATTATAATTTGATTTTGAAGCTTGACAAACAGAATAAGGGACAGTAATCACAAATTATCATATTGGAAAGCCATCCATTACCCTATAAATGAAGTAAAATTTCATAAAATGAACGAATCAATCCAAACTCCTGACGATGACATGGGATTAATGCACTTGGATTAGTATTTTTTGACAATAAAAATTACGAGATTAACTGCATAGGGCACGTAGCGGATTGATCAGTTTCATATTCGTGTGCCTCCCGAAATTCAATCAAATCATGAACTCTGAGCCAGTTGAATAGAAATTAAAATAAAAATCAATAAAATTAAAAAATTAACAATAAAAATTACTATTTGTAATATAAATTAGGTACATAAATAAATTCTAAATTTAAAATAGTATTTAAAATAGCCAAATTAAAAAAATTATTCGGTCCTTTCGTACTACATCGAAAATCAGTTATAATATTCAGTCCAGTGGTTTAAATAAATCAGACTCGTAAAACTGAAAGAAGTCGCGCTCACAATGTGTTCTCAGGTATTATGTTATACTAAAAATGTATTTATTTTTTAGCAAAATTGATCTATTATTCATTTTGTTGAAGCTCTATTGAATGATAAAAGGCAATATCATTATTGAACGATATAATCTCAACAAAAGCAGGTTAACCTACACAGTGTGAACAAATGTTAACGCGAATACGCGATTGCGACGAAAATCAGACCACGCGGCGTGAGCGTTTGCCGCACGGTGCCGCGCTGTTACGTCTGACACATCCATAGAATCGTATTGTTTGACGGCGCCCTCACATCGCGATGGGCCAGCTCGCTCACGTCCGTTTTCCATGCAAGACGTAAGCCAAGACACGGCGTGTGGTTTCCCCGACAACCGCGCCGTCCTGTGGAAGGTTTTCTCTAAGAAGCGCGACCAGCGCCGCCGACCCAGCGCCGCCGACCAAGCGCCGCCGACCAAGCGCCGCCGACCAATCGCCGCCTACCAAGCGCCGCCGACCCAGCGCCCGAGAACCTCGGTTCCACCTTCAGTTTATCACGTCGTGCGACAGAAATCACTTTTCTGCATTTCTACGATGCATCGTTCGCGCCAACATGAAACGCTCGCGTAGCTTCTATCGACCGCCCTTGCTTTTGGTTTATTATTCAATAATAAACCATAGTAAGCTCTCGAAAAAAAAATTTCTAACCCCCCTGAAAATTTCATGGTTTACGTTTCAAAGGGTCTGGAATCCAAATCTGCAATAAAAAATTTTCCGTCCGTGCCGTACGCCGTAGAAGATTTCTCCCAAACGGCTGGATTAACATCTGAAATTTTCAGAAAAATCCATGTTGGTCCGACAACGCCCCAATTCTTTAGCCAGCTTTCTAACTGAAATTGACCAAGATTGTCAACGTAAAATCCACTAAAAACCTTCAAGGCGGCCTAAATGTGGACTTGTTTTGTAGAACTTATGAGGAATTCAATTTCCAAACCATTCCCGATTTATATTGATTAATGAAGATTTGCGTTTTTCGAGTTCTGTTATTTCTTGATAACTGGCAGTTTCCCATCTGGCCGTTCCAAGCTTGAATATGGGAAATTTGATGTTGAATGATAAATGAACGCAAGCCAATTGAATAATAAACCCCAGTGATTTCAATGGTTATCTCGCTGATTTCATTTCTATTGCAGAAATACCTACAATGCCAAAAAACATTTTTTCACTTTACTATTCAAAATAACATAAATTGTCTTTAATAGCTAAAAAATAAACTTTGCATAACGCAATGAAAGGCCCAAAAAAGGATTACTTTTAACGTGGTCTGACTCCTGAAATTCAATAATCGCTCCATCACCTGTAAAACACGCACACTCCGAAGCTTAGTAAGATTCAAATCATGAACGCAAGCCAATTGAATAATAAACCCCAGTGAAAGTACTTTTTACCCCAGTAATAATATTGAATAATAAACGTAATAATATTGAATAATAACCTGTATCAATACAAATCAGACTGCTTCAACCCTTGTATTGGCTTTAACTACACTACAAGTTTCACATCGGCTATCACTCCAGTATCCACATTTACATCGACGCTCTTAGAAAACAATCAATAATAAACCAAAATATTCAATTGGCTTGCGTTCATGATTTGAATTTCTACTAAGCCTTGGAGTGTGCGTGTTTCACAGGTGATAGAGCGATTATTGAATTTCAGGAGAAATGCATAGAGCACGTAAATCTATTCTCAACCAAAATACCTATTTGGATTGATCAGTTGATCATATTTGTGTGCCTCCTGAAATTCAATTAATCGCTCTATCACCTGTGAAACACGCACACTCCAAAGCTTAGTAGAAATTCAAATCATGAACGCAAGCCAATTGAATAATAAACCCCAGTGAAAGAATTTGCAGCGTTTTTTTCTGCTGGTTATATCATTTAAACTGCAACCCATGTATCAGTTCCCTACAAACCCTCTTCTTGATTTCATCAGACCTATCAACATTCACTACATCATATTCGAGTAGGTTACTGCCATATCAAACTGCAAAAACAATAATAAACCAAAATAACGCGAATGTTAGCACCATACATCGGGAATGGTTTGAGCTATGGAAATGGGAAGGTACTCATTCGATTCCTCATGGAAAGTTCTTCAAGAAAAGTCCAATTTTAGGCCGCCTTGACGTTTTTGAGGTTTTTAGGGATTGTACCAAACTTTGACAACCCTTAAAAGGTTTTTAGGGATTTTACAAAACTTTGACAACCCTTAAAGGGCACTTCAAATTAAGTGAGAGAGATGGCTAAAGAATTGGGGCGTTGTCGGACCAACATGGATTTTTCCTGAAAATTTCAGATTTTTTTGCTACAGCCGTTTGGGAGAAATCGGATTCTACACCCTTTGGCGTAAACCATGAAATTTTCAGGGGGGTTACAAGAGCGATTACAATGGTTTATTATTGAATAATAAACCAAAATTGTCTCCCCTGAACAGTATATCTGTAGGGAAACTACGAGTATGAACTCAAAATTTTATAATTCAATAAAGAAGTTGATGATTTCGTTTCATTTCTAATTTTGGCACTTCACGTGGCTCCCCCATTGAAGACTGTGTAAGCCATTGTTGCGCTATTGAAGTCCAAAGAAACTCAAAAGAACTGGCCCTCATCCTCAATTTAGCTCTTCACGTCCTGAAAGGCCATTTTGTGAAACAAGTTGACGCAAAAAAAAAAGCCGCGAGCGCCTCAGGAGAATGTAAGTAAGCGCTATCAGAGGGGAATGAAGGGGAGGATGAATAGGGACTTAATGGCTTCCTTGCTACGTATTCGAGAGACGAGGTCATGCATTAACAACCGGGATTCGGTCTGCCTCACTTCTCCATTACATCACTCAACTCGTCTGAATCATCTCACGACGATTGTTCTCCAAGTTGGTACATACGTACAACTAGAGGTTTAATTAGGGAATAGATCGAAACATTGAATGGTATCCATCCAACAAAGTGAAACAACGTCGATTGTTTGTGTGCTAATATTTGCATAACCGGTTTAATGTGACGTGTTGTAGGTCTCTATGTAACTTCTTAACGAATAAGCAAAGAAGTTTGAAGTAGTTGTTAAATGAAGTGAAAATTGTGATGCGATTGGAAAATTTTGGTTCTAAAATTCTATTTGAACAGTGGAAACAAAACAACGCTGCAAATTCTTTCACTGGGGTTTATTATTCAATTAGCTTGCGTTCATGATTTGAATTTCTACTAAGCTTTGGAGTGTGCGTGTTTCACAGGTGATAAAGCGATTATTGAATTTCACAAGAATTGCATAGAGCACTTAAATCGGTTCTCAACCAAAATACCTATTTGGATTGATCAGTTGATCATATTTGTGTGCTTCCTGAAATTCAATAATCGCTGTATCACTTGTGAAAGATGGACACTCCAAAGCTTAGTAGAAATTCTAATCATGCAAGCCAATTAAATAATAAACGTCAGTGAAAGAATTTGCGGCGTTTTTGTATGGTTATCAGAATGCTTCAACCCGTGTATCGGCTACAAAGCCTTTTAGGAGTTCACTCCAGTATCCACATTACTACATCACTATGTCACTAGGTTACTGATATCAACACAAGAACAATAATAAACCAAAATAACGCGAATGTTGGCACCATAAATCGGGCCATATATCGGGAATGGTTTGACCTACGGACCTTGGGAGGGGCTCATTCGATTCCTCCTGGAGTGTTCTTCAAAAAGAGTACAAATTTAGGCCACTTCGACTTTTTTTTAGGTTTTTAAGGATTTTACAAAACTTTGACAACCCTTAAAGGGCACTTCAAATTAAGTGAGAGAGCTGGCTCAAGAGTTGGGGCGTCGCCGGACCAACATGGATTTTTCCTGAAAATTTCAGCTTTTTTTGCTTCAGCCGTATGGGAGAAATCGTGTGTATGCGTACGGCGGACGGACGGAAAACTTTTTATTGCAGATTCGGATTCTATACCCTTTGAAGCGTAAACCATCAAATTTTCAGGGGGGTTTAGAATTTTTTTTCTTCAAGAGCGATTACAATGGTTTATTATTGAATAATAAACCAAGAGTAAATACGAAACTATTCGACCAGCTGGTATGGTGAAGAAGTTGATCCAACCAGTAGCTGAATCGGGCCTCCAATGTATTGTACTTTATTGAAGTTTATAACATTCAATATGGATTTGAATTTGTTTACCTCAAGTGAACAATAGGAATGCTTGAGCAGACTATTAAACTCAACATGACATTGGACGATAGAATGGTGGACTCGCTCTACCACCTGTGACAACTTACCACACTCCAAAACTTAGTAGAAATTCAAATCATGAATCATTGAATAATAAACCCCAGTGAAAGAATTTGCAGCGTTTTTTCACTTTCTTACGTTTCAGTAAGAATAATAACTATTTACTAATAATAATAACAACGGCTGCTTTCTATGTAGTTTTCAATCATTTGAATTGTAAATTAATGATAATAAGTAATAATCGCTTTATGGGTTTTCAATTCCGCGTTATGCAGTTTTCTACTTGGTTCTTTTTTCAGAAGCAATCATCTTGTGTACATTATGGCAGCATTAAAATTCCTTGCGATGAATAGGTACACATACATTTCTCAAGTCCACTCGTACTTTCTTTCCTAATACTTACTTTTTAGCGAATTTTCAAAGAAAACAGCCAGCCACCGTTTTTTCCCCACAGGTTATCTAAATAAATTCGCTCATTTCGAATGAATCTGCATGACTGGCTATTTTTGGGAGTAGATACAGCGAAGGAAGTTCAGCGAGAACGCCTGTTACCCCAATTCACCTTCGATGCTCGGAAATCTCCTGGCTTATTGCCTATTTATTTAATTGTTTATTAATTTAATTATTTTGGGGTATTTTCCGACTTTGGATTGGCGTTTTGAGTTGAATTTTCGGTGAATCAAATTGTGAATCCAGTGAATCAAAATGTGAATCTAGTGAATCAAAGTGTGAATCTGAGTAGATTCGTATTTACAGATGTGAATCTGCTTAGATTCGTATTCATAGATGTGAATCTGAATTGATTCGTATTCGTATTCATAGGTGTGAATCTGATTCGTATTCGTATTTACGAATACGAATTTGCCCATCTCTGGACCTGGGATGACTATCAGCAGACACATTTCATTAATTCTGCTAAAAACGACTTCATGTCATACAAGGGAAGAGCTAACGGGCGACTTTAGACACATGCAAATGGATCTTTTATTTTTAATAACGTTCAATAACGTACCACAGGACCACTCTACCTCTTTTGTACATTCTCAGGTAATATCTTGGTTTGCAAAAAAAATAAATTTTAAAACGATCAACTATAAAATATTATTGTTTAGAGTTATTTCATTGTGAGGCCGAAGATTTGTGGGTTTTGACATATGTAGGAATAAATTAGCGAAAAAAGGGGTTTTCGACTTCTGAGGGGGTTATTATTTTTTCACATTAACGAATACATTCTTTAAATTACGGATGAAAATTATTGGAAATAATATACTAAGTAACTACAATATAACATATTATGTTCTGTTTGGGAACCAGTAACTTGTGAGACCTTCCCGTGAACTCCTTTGGGGACAGCAGAGGAGACATCCTCTAAAAACAGAGCTTTGATCAGCTGTTGTAGGAGGTTTTCTATGCCTTCGTGCTTCGTAGGGTTTCATTTACTCAACTTTGAGCCTTGAACGAAAACCTGTTCCAAAGACCCTTTCTCATTTGCTTATTTAACCAGAAGAGCTTATTGCTGTCTCCGTCAGAAGACGCTGAAAATTTTCACAAAAAGTTTAATTATTTCTGAACTAAAACCATTTTATTTGTTCTCTCTTCTTTTACGATGATCGGTGGTCTAAAGATAATTACTGAATTGTGCCAACGGGACATCAATATCTGCAATTAACTACAATGACGTGGGTGCCTACTAAAATAAAACAAAAGAGATACGAAAATGATCACAAATGGATAATCATTTCCATCTAGATCGTCTTCCTACGCGGATCTGTGGTCAATGGTTATCTAATTAAGTCTGTGGTGTATTATCTAATTAAAACTACATAAAAGTAAAAACGGACGGTGACCAAATTAATTAAAACTCAAAAAAAATTTTCAGATCAGCTCTCAATCCCTCATACGAGTATACACAGCACGTTGCAATTTTTCTCTTCTTTATAAGTTTCACCTCTTTAAGAGAGCCAATGGATGTAAAAAACACAAATAGTAATTCGATTCATCGAAATTATAATTATAACTACTAGTATAAACAACAAACGGAAGAACGGCTGCTCTTCAACGTTCTCTAGATTGTTTAGTATAAATACTAAAGCTGAAATTTCAGCTCTTCTGGATTCTAGCATTTACGGTTGATCGAACAGTATGGGGAAAACTCCCCATAATCCCAACTAGACTTTATATACCTACGGATTCAAAGGAACTGTTGATCATGGTTTTTGGTTTATTATTCAATAATAAACCATTGTAATCGCTCTGGAAAAAAAATTCTAACCCCCCTGAAAATTTCATGGTTTACGTTTCAAAGGGTGTAGAATCCGAATCTGCAATAAAAATTTTTCCGTCCGTCCGCCGTACGCACGATTTCTCCCAAACGGCTGGAGCAAAAAATCTGAAATTTTCAGGAAATATCCATCTTGGTCCGACGACGCCCCAATTCTTGAGCCAGCTCTCTCACTCAATTTAAAGTGCCCTTTAAGGCCTGTCAAAGTTTTGTAAAATCCCTAGAAACCTCAAAACAAGTCCAAGCGGCATGAATTTAAACTTATTTTAAGAACATACCGTCAGGAATCGAATGAGCCCCTCCCCAGGTCCGTAGGTCAAACCATTCCTGATGTATGGCCCGATTTATGGTGCCAACATTTGCGTTTTTTGGTTTATTATTGTTTGTTTGTAACCTAGTGATGTCCGGCCGATAGCGTCGAGTTGTAGTGAATGTGGATACTGGAGTGAAAGCCGATGTGAATACTTGTAGTTTAGTAGCCGATACACGGGTTGGAGCATTCTGATATGCATGAAACGCTGATAATATACAGGTAAATATTATTCAATATTATTACGGGGGTTTATTATTCGATATTATTACTGGGGTAAATAAGTATTCTTTCACTGTGGTTTATTATTCAATTGGCTCGCGTTCATGATTTGAATCTTATTAAGCTTCGGAGTGTGCGTGTTTTACAGGTGATAGAGCGATTAATGAATTTCAGGAGATATGCATAGACCACGTAAATCGGTTCTCATCCAAAACATCTATTTGGATTGATCAGTTGATGATATTTGTGTGCCCCATCTACATCTGTCTACCTTTGGCTACATCGTTTAAATTTGGATTTGGGGAAGTTTTAACGCAATACGAGTGCCAAAGGACTTGATAAATTATAGATGTTTTTATTGTTGGGGGGTATTGAGGTTCAATAAAAAAACGCTGCAAATTCTTTCACTGGGGTTTATTATTCAATCGGCTTGCGTTCATTATTTGAATTTCTACTAAGCTTTGGAGTGTGCGTGTTTCACAGGATAGGGCGATTATTGAATTTCAGGAGGCACACAAATATGATCAACTGATCAATCCAAATAGGTATTTTGGTCGAGAACAGATTCACGTGCTCCATGTATATCTCCTGAAATTCAATAATCGCCCTATCCTGTGAAACACGCACACTCCAAAGCTTAGTAGAAATTCAAATCATGAACGCAAGCCGATTGAATAATAAACCCCAGTGAAAGAATTTGCAGCGTTTTCTCTTTAAATTCGCGTTTCAAATTTTATTTCTTGTAACGTGAGCTAACAAATTTCTATGAAGGAGGAAGTAGAAAATTTTTTCTTCTTGATCGACAACACATTTCAATTATTGAAAATGATGAACCATTTACCTAAACTTGATTGTCTGTATTAACCAAAAGTTTAAAGAACTCGATTTCACTTTTGGATGTGAGCCGATCCGCACCGTTCGGCGTTCTTCTTTTAATTTCATTAACAACATTTGTTCAGGTTTTATACCGTAAATATCTCACAATCCTGTAGACTAGGGGATTTCTTAAAAACCCGAGAGACTGGAATCACGTACTTATGTGTTAGTTGATTTGAAATGGGCTCGGGAAACCTCACATTCTTTCAGAGTTGATTAAAACGGGTTCATAACGACTCAAATAACCTTGGGGTTTTCTCTCACTCGAGGGTTGAACGGTTGAATCGTTGAGAGCATAATCTTCTTGAAAGGGGCTTAACGCCTTAATGCCGGCTAGCTTTCTCGAAAAGAAAGTGGAAGTTGAAAACTAAGTACTCGATGAAAATTATACTCGGGAGCAGAATATAATTATCGAACTTGTGCTTTTGATCCTGGAAAATTTAATCTTGTACTACAGCTAGCGGACTGAAACAAAACACTCTTTGTTTCGAAAATATTCTCAAACCGCCTTAAAAATCCTTAGAGTACAGAAGTAGAAGACACCTTCCTATTTTTCTAGTATTTACCAGAAGCTATTGAAACTTAATGATCGTTTTCCGAACCAATGACATTAAGCACCTAAAGTTGTAGGACTATATATAATTGTAGGCATTCAGTGGAAACAACTACTATAATATTAACAACTACAAATATTAATAGTAAATAACAAAAATAAGAAATTTATTAGTTTTTAATGAATTATTCAAATAAAAACGCTGCAAATTCTTTCACTGGGGTTTATTATTCAATTAACTTGCGTTCATTATTTGAATTTCTACTAAGCTTTGGAGTGTGCATGTTTCAAGGGTAGAGCGATTATTGAATTTCAGGAGGCACACAAATGCGATCAACTGATCAATCCAAATAGGTATTTTGGTCGAGAACAGATTTACGTGCTCCATGCTCATATCTCCTGAAATTCAATAATCGCTCTATCCTGTGAAACACGCACACTCCAAAGCTTAGTAGAAATTCAAATAATGAACGTAAATTGAATAGCCAGTGAAAGAATTTGCAGCGTTTTTCATTGAACCTCAATACCCCCCCCCCTCCCCACAATAAAAACATCCATAATTTATCAAGTCCTTTAGCGCTCGTATTGCGTTAAAACTTCCCCAAACCCAAATTTAGACGATGTAGCCAAAGGTAGACTGATGTAGAGGAGGCACACAAATATCATCAATTGATCAATCCAAATAGGTGTTTTGGTTGAGAACCGATTTACGTGGTCTATGCATATCTCCTGAAATTCAATAATCGCTCTATCACCTGTAAAACACGCACACTCCAAAGCTTAGTAGAAATTCAAATCATGAATGCAACTCAAATGAATAAAATTGAATAATAAACCCCACTGAAAGAATTTGCAGTGTGCGTGTTTCACAGGTGATAGAGCGATTAATGAATTTCAGGAGGCACACAAATATGATCAACTGATCAAAATAGGTACTTTGGTTGAGAACAGATTTACGTGCTCTATGCATATCTCCTGAAATTCAATAATCGCTCTATCACCTGTGAAACACGCACACTCCGAAGCTTAGTACAGATTCAAATCATGAACCCAAGCCAATTGAATAATAAACCCCAGTGGAAGAATACAGCGTTTTCACCCCAGTAATAATATTGAATAATAATCCCCAGTAATAATATTTACCTATATATTATCAGCGTTTCATACATATCAGAATGCTTCAACCCGTGTATCGACTATAAACTACAAGTATCCACATCGGCTATCACTCCAGTAACCACACCTTAAATCGGGCCATACATCGGGAATGGTTTGATCTACGGACGTGGGGAAGGGCTCATTCGATTCCTCATGGTATGTTCTTCAAATAGAGTATACATTTAGGCCGCTTCGACTTGTTTTGAGGTTTTTAGGGATTTTACAAAACCTTGACAGCCCTTAAAGGGCACTTTAAATTGAGTGAGAGAGCTGGCTCAAGAATTGGGGCGTCGTCGGGCCAAGATGGATTTTTCCTGAAAATTTCAGCTTACAATAACATGACTTTAAAATATTTTGTATCTGCTTGTCAAGTATTTTTGAAATATTTAAACAAAACTAAATACTACTATCATCATAATTTGTATACTAGAATTAACCATTTTTAATGGACGTGCGGGTTGAGATTTGATGTATCTAACGTGTTTACGCCATTAGTCCAATTAAACTCTGGGGATGTGCAAACGTGAAATCGTTACGTAACTCACATAAAGCTACAGTTTGTATCCAATTTTAATTAAATTCTCAAGGATTGTGGGGTTCAGACTGTGAATGGTTTCCGATGAATTTAATCGCTGCAAAAACAATAATAACCTTTGCGCATCTGCAAACTCCAACTCTTGTAACAGTTCTACAGTTTTCAATAATTGATTGATTTCAATCTGAATTCAGCCAAAATTGATGTCAATTATTGATCTTGATCTGTTGAAAATTCGCTCATCAAATGAGCTGTACAAATCTATTTAGTTTTGTTGCTGTAATACTATCCACTTCCTTACATTCCTGGGTGGGGCTGGGTTTTCGCACAAGTCGTTGCTCTTGAGATCACTCCATCGCCATGTGACGATCATCACTCCATTACCACCATCTAACTTCCTGAGATCTTCTACTTGCCCTATCCAGCATGCTCTTGGGCAACCCAAAAATTTCATATCCATTCATCGCGAAGGCGCAGAATATCCATAAGTTATCCTATTTACCGGTATCCGGTACTGTTCAAGCCACTCAATCGATGAGGTATAGAGGTATAACGAACTGAATTATATTCTCCTTCTCTTGCAGCTTCTCTATCTTAATATTTGTACTGACTACAGAGTAGCTTTGGAGGTTCTAGTTAGTAAAGATGATCGAAAGAGCTTGGAGTCTACGTTGCAGGTGCTGTTCCCTGGCTGATTGTGCAGCCAAGATAGATATGATATTGGTGAAAGTTTGCTCACCTCACCGAGGCATATAAATACATATACTTCGTCTAATCAACATTAATCAACAGCCCGATCCCAACACTAATCTCCACCATTCTTGAGTCCAAAAAACGTTGAATATTTCTCGCAATCTAGCGGATCTCGTCGGCGTATCAATTTCGACTTATCACTTGCCTGACACGTTCATATTTTAATCAAACAGTACAGGGCCAGATTAAAAAACGTCTGCCAAGTGGGTGTGGCACAAGCTTCCTCGTATCCATAACATGACTGTATAGATCATTGAAAATTATTATTGAATAAAGCTACGTCAGTCCGAACAATCCCTGAAAATTTCATCGAAATCAGTCATGAACTCCCGGAGTTATGCGCGTAACAAGGATTTCACGTTTGCGCATGCGCAGAGGCTACTATTGATCCGGGGGTCATGAAACCTATAGGGGACCATCAACACCCCAACCCGCAAAATCCCTGAAAATTTCATCAAAATCGGACTATAACTTCGTGTAGTTTTGCCCGTCCCAAGGATTTGCTGACAGACAGACACACAGACACGGAACCAAAATTGTTCAGGTCTAAAACGCAAAATGCGAGTGGAATTTATGATTTTGGAGACAAAAAATGTTCACATTCCCAAAGTGAAAACAATGCTTCCGCTACCTTGGTAGACTCGGAAGCAAAATGTAATGCAGAGGTCATGGCCCTTCCGTGCTTCCGTGCCTACTGGAAAATCTTTGGATTCCCATCGATTTACACCAGTGCATTACTTCGTGTCAGAGTCATGAACACCACTTTGGCAATTTCAATATTACGTAATATTGAGACACTTCTCAATCGTTTGTCTTATGACAAAGATCTTGTCAATGTTCCTTGTTCCTGCCTGAAGCTACGTTGATGGTCACCTAATATTCTTCCGGTCTTCTTTAAAATATTGGGAGGGTTTTTTAAGAGCGTGATTGTGTTTGAACGCCCACGTCCTCCCATTCACCGACTCACGAGAGAAAAATGAGGGGGCGCTCCTCAATTTCAGTCTATATCGCTCGTTTGTCTGCCGAATAATTAAGCGCTTCGCCTCAGCTCAATCGATGTTGGGCGGGTCGTCCCGGGAGAACGAGATGTTTACAGAAAAAATCCTACCTGTTGAAACGGGGCGGTTCGACCTCTCGAGGGGGCGATTATTTCCACGTAAATCGTCGTCGACTCTCATTTTGTACAGGCGGAGGGTCGGAGAACGGCAAGCAATGGGACGACGAGGCCTCTAAACGATCTCTCGCAAATGTAACCAAAACCCCGGCATGTCGACACGAAACTACGAGGGTATTTTGAGTGGTTCCCAAACTATACAAACACGTGCAGCGTGATCGTACAAACAATCTATCGTAAATAATGTTCCGCACCTTGTGGCAAAACAATTGAATATACAAAAAACGTAACAAATTCATACACCATACATTTCTGTACTAGATAGCCATTCTGCGAACAGCACTTGTCTACAGTTACAGTTACATTATTAAATGGAGTTGGAGCTTCTTTATATAATGCTAGCGGGGAACCCGTGCTTTCCACGGAATTTAAGATTCCAGTTGTTATTATTTTTAACCGCAAACAAACTGCGTGTTGGCAACCATAATAATAAAAGTACGAAAACCAAACAAATCGGATACTCGGGATGGCGCTGTTCATAAAAGGTTGTTTTGGAAGTTCTAGCCTACCCTATGTTGTGCGGCTTAACTCACTTATTCTTTTAGGACAGCTTGGAAAAAACGCTGCAAATTCTTTCACTGGGGTTTATTATTCAATGATTCATGATTTGAATTTCTACTAAGCTTTGGAGTGTGCGTGTTTCACAGGTGATAGAGCGATTATTGAATTTCAGGAGATATGCATAGAGCACTTGAATCGGTTCTCAACCAAAATACCTATTTGGATTGATCATATTTGTGTGCCTCCTGAAATTTTGATTAATTTGTGTGTTTGTTTTGATTGCAGTAACCTAATGATGTGGTGAATGTGGATGTAAATGTTGGCACCATAAATCGGGCCATACATCGGGAATGGTTTGAGCTACGGACCTGGGGAGGGGCTCGTTCAATTCCTCCTGGAAAGTTCTTCAAGAAAAGTACAAATTCAGGCCGCCTTGAATTTTTTTGAGGTTTTAAGGGATTTTACAAAACTTTGACAACCCTTAAAGGGCACTTTAAATTAAGTGAGAGTGCTGGCTAAAGAATTGGGGCGTTTTCGGACCAATATTGATTTTTCCTGAAAATTTCAGATTTTTTGCTCCAGCCGTTTGGGAGAAAATCGTGCGTACGGCGTACGGCGGACTGACGGAAAATTTTTTATTGCAGATTCAGATTCTACACCTTTTGAAACGTAAACCATGAAATTTTCAGGAGTGGTTAGAATTTTTTTTTCAAGAGCGATTACATTGGTTTATTATTGAATAATAAACCAACAGACACATAGATAGAAACAAACGTTTAGTGTAATATGTAGGTATGTTTCAAGTTCATACGGTTATCATGGAAGAAATTTACTTTTGGAGCCACTCACCTGATCCCAGAGCTCAGAATCTTCAAGTATTAGTCTAGGGAGACAACATACCCGATTGCAGCTTCATACGATTAATGAAGCAGAAATTTGTTTTCCTAGCCAAGTGATACCCGCCCTAAACAAATTTCAAGTATAAGTCCTGAGGAGGCAGTATACAAAATTTCACCTTCATTCGATATTGTGAAGGTTCTGAGCTACCAAAAATAAAGATTTTAGCAGGGGTGCACAACTTAGCAGTTGAAGAATTTTTGAGAGCAAATTGCGCATTAAAAAAAATCAATTGAGGAGTCCACGTTTTGATGAAATCGGGCGTAGAATCCGTATCTGGAATAGAAAATAGGCTGTTCGAATTTGAAAGAACCAAGTTGGTGATCGTTGCGCACATTTGGAGATGTGCGCGATGCTTAACATGCTCTTATTGAAGATCCTAGGTTAAATCATGGAGATTTATCCCATACTTGCACTATTACAATTTGAGTGGTATAATGATGTCTAGGGTTAGTTCTTTTGTGGACCTCGGAATCATCTTCGATTCTCGTCTTACATTCTCCCTGCATATAGACGGAATTTGCTCACGAGCAATGAGAAGTCTCGGCTTCCTGAAACGCCATACGAAGGGGTTCAAGGATGTGGATGCCCTGGTTGTACTCTTCAATGCGTTGGTCCGTTCGATCCTAGAGTATGGGTCCGTCGTGTGGTCACCATACTATCAAAACGCTTCTGATCAAATCGAACGGATCCAGCGCCGATTCCTTCGTTTTGTCGCCTATGGGCACGGTGTGAGCTGGCCTGATTTTGATCTGGATTAAACGTTGGCCTTCTGTAGATTGGTTTCCCTTAGCCAGCGTCGCCGTGTAGCAGATTGCAGTTTTGTTATCGGCCTTCTAAGATCTGTGATCGATTGTCCTGAACTATCACAACGAATTGACATGAATACGCCTCAACATCGCATTCGCTCCTCAAATCCCTTTTATGTAAGGACAATCCCTAATAATTACTTATTCAATAATCCTCTTCTTCACGCCCTTCGATACTTAAATCTTGTAGCGTCCAACAAAGAAATAGATTTATTTTTCAATTCCTTGAGGCAGTTGCGACTAAGCTTAAAGAGCTACTTTCGTTAGTCAATATTAATTAAAACTTACATTTCCTCACTGATAACTTATCTTATTCTTTTCTTGTATTCTGTTCATTATCTATTGCCTTATTCTACTTGTATTGTATTATTATCTTTCTATGTATTTTTTCTTATAATTGGGCTGTACATGCCCGTGTAAACTTAAATAAATAAAAATATATAAATTTAAAAAAAAAAAAATTTTTTTTTTTTTTTAAAAACATAAACATAGGTACCTAATATTACAGCAGAGGTCCAGTTGAACACCCTGCGTGGATCAAAATGAATGCCAGTTAACCCTTACTCCTATTTCTTTGCCCTTCAACGATTGCATTGCCCAAGGAGGGTTATTTCAATTTGTAAAAAGTTCATTTGATTTGTGAAAAGGTTAATTTGAATTATAAATGCTGTGTATTAGTTTTAAACGTGGTTTGATTGAGCAATTTAATGTAGATATTGAATTGAATTGTAATGGAAACGCCGAGACATTTGTGTACAAATTCATTCAGAACGAGGCTAACGGTCGGTTAGTATTGTGAGGGTCGCAGATTAATCACCTTCGCGGTCGTTTCAGACGGTGTTGGGCCGTGTACAGCTCGCCGCGGCTACACCGTCCCTAACGTGTCAGCGCCCACGAATCCCATCGCCGTGACGTCCACCGTCCACCAGCCCCATTTCACTTGTTCAGTTTGAAATTTACGACGACTGCCCCATATAACTAACTCGCTCGATCCTTGTTTTTGGAAATTCGTTCGGGGTCAAATCAAGTGGTGAGGTTGGTACCTGCGCTATTAGCATAGACAAGTAGTGGCCACACGGTGTTACGTCCAACTAGTGTAGCATTTCTCGCCTGACGTCCCTTCGTAGATTTTCTGCGGTTCGACCATAAAGTGACTACTGACAACTGTAAAAGTGTGAAGTCCTGTAAAATTCTACTTTGACAATTGTGAAGTTCTGGCCCGTAACCAGAGCCTCACCTGTGGCTCATAGCTTCCTCGTATCGGTAACATCAATATGCAGATCATACACATGACCTTTTTATCTTGTATCCTCTGAGAGTTGCTGGCTAATTGCCTCAGCCCATGGAAAATACAGATAACCGATTCCATCACCTTATGTTATATGTTAAAACAACCTGGTAACGAACAACCCATCCTCCAATATTGACTGTCATGACGTCGATTTCCCTCGCAAACCATCCACGGTCTTTTCAAGTTTCTTGAAACTGCTACGGCTGAGCATAAACCTGAAGCATTTTGATTTCAGAGTTATCTTCTGGATCGGTCATCTAAAAGCAGTTGCAATACAGATCGGCGGCAACACAGATGGAATGAGACGGCCTAATGGAATGAAATTCATATATGCCTTTATAAAGCACCTAAACATGGTTACAAAATGAATCTATCACATAATATACATTACAATCTTCAGAACCAGGAACTTCCTCACACCAAAGGAAGCAGTTCTGTGCTGGGGGGGGGGGGGGGGAAGTCTCGAATACCTCCAAATGTATAGTATTTGACTATCAATACGAGATATCAAATCGAATTTTCAACTAAATTATTCCTATTGTGAATTTTTTGGTAGAAATTTCAAATACTTATTAGGTATCTCATCTTCACATCGAGACTGGAACCATCACTATATATTTATATACTACTGAACAGATTTTCACATGCTTGATTTCCCTGTGATATTTACCACCTGAAAACAATTTTCTTTCTACATTGCTCTAAAATGAATAGATGGGTTTTTTATGTATGCTATCGTGTACTATTCTCATCAAAGAGGTAGTCTGTAAAAAAGTCTGCCAAGTGGGTGTGGCACATAGCTTCCTCGTATCCATAACATGAAAATTACTATTGACTACAGAACTTCGTTCTATTGGGGTAAATTTATTGTTGTGCAGGAGCATAACTTGAGAAAATAAAGGTAGGCATGTTCAACTATTGAACAAACTATAAAATATACCTAATAAGTCCGAACAATCCCTGAAAATGTCATCGAAATCGATCAAGAACTCCCAAAGTTATGCTTGTGGCAAGGATTTCACGTTTGCGCATGCGCAGAGGCTACTATTGATCCGGGGGTCATGAAACTTATAGACTACCAGATCACATGCCAATTTCCGCACAATCCACCTGAAAACAATTTCATCAAAATCGAACTATAACTTCGTGTAGTTTTCTCCCGAACAAGGATGTCTGACAGACACACAGACAGACACGGAACCAAAACCTGTTCAGAAAGGTATAAAACGTTGTAAAATGCGAGTGGAATTCGTTCGTTAATCAAACCCGATCCGATCTAATTCTAACTATGTAAATTAAAAAGTAATATAGTTTAAACATGAATAGATGGGGTTTTTATTCTATCATGTACTATTCAGCAAGAGAGGTAATCTGTAAAAAATGTGGCATTTATTTCGTTCAACGCTTTTTTCAGTTTTTTAAGGACATTCTCTGAAGTATGGCTTAGTCAGTAAAGGGACGCTTAATAGAATTTGATGCAGGAGGGCGTAACCGGAACAGCCCGAACAGGAGAAAAAAATAACTCAATTCAAATCCATTTCAGAACATTCTATGACCGAATTCACGAAAAGATAGGTCTTTGTGTGGGACGAGTATTGACGACACTACCGAGTGTGCAATTCTGAACCAATTTTCATGGTTATTTTTTTGTTCGATCCCAATTTCACTCTAGTTGTGCCACAAACTTTAAAAATTTCGAATTTTAGGACGGAAGAGAAGAATTGGAAGGGGTAACTCCGGAGCAACCGGTTTTTTTCTGGACAAATTGCTTTACTATATTCATCTGATTTCAATGATTATTAGTAAAACATTTTCTTCTTCTTCAATTTTAGCCACAAATCTCTTAGTTGCGCCACAAATCTCGGTTGTTTTGAATTTTCAGGTATGAGAGGGTGTTAGACAATTCGTTTAAATGCTGCGCACACAGCTGATGATACTTACTGACGATTTTCATGTCTGTTTTGGTTTATTATTCAATAATAAACCATTGTAATCGCTCCGGAAAAAAATTCTAACCCCCCCTGAAAATTTCACGGTTTACGTTTCAAAGGGTGTAGAATCCGAATCTGCAATAAAAATTTTCCGTCCGTACGCCGTACGCACGATTTCTCCCAAACGGCTGGAGCAAAAGATCTGAAATGTTCAGGAAAAATCCATCTTGGTCCGACGACGCCCCAATTCTTGAGCCAGCTCTCTCACTCAATTTAAAGTGCCCTTTAAGGGCTGTCAAAGTTTTGTAAAATCCCTAAAAACCTCAAAACAAGTCGAATGGGCCTAAATATTTACCTATTTGAAGAACATATCATGAGGAATCGAATGAGCCCTTCCCCAGGTCCGTAGGTCAAACCATTCAAGATGTATAGCCCGATTTATGGTGCCAAAATTTGCGTTTTTTGGTTTATTATTGTTTGTTTGTAACCTGGTGATGTCCGGCCGATAGCGTCGAGTTGTAGTGAATGTGGATACTGGAGTGATAGCCGATGTTGATACTTGTAGTTTATAGCCGATACACTGGTTGAAGCATTCTGAAACGCATGAAATGCTGATAATATATAGGTAAATATTATTCAATATTATTACTGGGGTTTATTATTATTATAGCACGTAAATCAGTTGTTAACCAAAATACCTATTTGGATTGATCAGTTGATCATATTTGTGTGCCTCCTGAAATTCAATAATCGCTCTCTATCACCTGTGAAACACGCACACTCCAAAGCTTAGTAGAAAATCAAATCATGAACGCAAGCCAATTGAATAATAAACCCCAGTGAAAGAATTCGCAGCGTTTGTCTAACAAACCTTTGTCGTGCAATGACGCTCGAAAATTTTGAATATGATGTCGGGAAATTGAACGGAGGGGTTAATGGGCAATTCACATTCAAGCGCTGTTCATAACAAGAATTCGCAGCAGATTTTATTAGGAATTTGGTGTGGTTAAAAAAAGTATTATGTATGTTACGAAGTCTGACCATATAAAAACCGGACATAGGGAGGTCGTTCTAATGCACATATTTCTTACCAAAATGTTTTTCAACAATTCCAACACTTTGCCAGCTCCAACCGACTGGAGCCTTCAGCTGATTTTCGACAAGTTTCTCTAATGAACTAAAAAATTTGATGAAGCTCGGCGCTGTAATTAAATGTGGTTTCATGTTCAATGTTCAAAACCTCTTGCTGATAAAAGTAGACGGCACTTGGTGTACGACAAAAGAATATGCCAGCTCTCGTAGAAATGAATATGGTTGCTCTCGCACGGGTTCTTCCATCCAAATTATAATTAAAATGGTTTGTCCCGTAGCACAAAAGCTAATAAATTAGCCTCCCAGCCGAGCCAGAAGACCCTTTGAATCAGACTGGAGGGTAGAGGGGGGTTCTATTCAACCGCGAGGAAAGACGGTGACGAAATAACAAGAGCCATCACACTCGTAAACACGGGCGTTTATAGGCGATACACCGTGTAAGTACGCCCGGCTACACGTGAACGAAGCTCACACACATGACGAACACACACCCGAACACGCGGGCTCCAACTCCGCTCGTGGCCTCTGATTAGGGAGGAGGTTGAATGAAGGGGCTTCTTCCCGACCGACGAACGGATGGGATTTCATTTTATTGGAGAGAAACTCAAGCCTCAGAATCCCGGGGAGTTCGATGTCATTCTCGACACTCCACGTGCGCGGTTTTTTCCCTTTTAATTTTCTTCTTTTTTTTACGTCTTCCGTTCACAGATCCGCAATAGAATGAAAGGAAAATATCGGTTAACGGCCAATTACCATTTCCAATGAATCGGACTCGCGCGTGCTCCTTTCATTGAAGTTGAGGATCGCAAAAGGGTACAAAGAAATATACAAAACGGTTTTAATTCGTTTGTACTGCTATTGCCAGTAATTAAAAAGCAGTTTCCGATTTCAGTGTTATCTTTCCAAAGAAAGAAAGAGCACAAATTCGACTACTTTGACTTTGCATTTGTTAAAACAATAAGGAACCAGTTGCACAGCATTCCAGTACCGGCAAGCTACTTATTTGAAACAATTATTTCACCTTAATATTAATTTCATTTGGTGTTCAACGTCAACTAATAACAGAACAGGGAATAATTCCACGACCATTGATAATAGTTCAAATTTAAGTCCTTTATTGGAACTTTATTGGAACGTCGGGTGGGGGCATGATTAAAGACTCTGTCTCACCCATTGACAACTTCCAAACATTGATAACATAGAAAAATTTAAGAACAGCGTACAGGGCCGACCAAACTGTGCATAAGCCAGAAGTTAGTAACTTTGACGCTAAATATCTCCCTTATGAGAAATATTGCCCACACCAAAATTTTTCTCAGTTTGACTACATATCAAAGAACATAAAAACACCCCCAAAAATTTTTGAAAATTGAGGATGACATTCAAAAAATATTTTAAAATTTTCAAAATTAAAAAAAAAAAAAATTAAAATGTCAAAAAAAAAGACTTTTTTGGCCCTGAATTGTTAAAGCCTGTTCTATTAGCTTCAAAATAGTTTTTTTGGGAGCTCTGTAAGTAAAAAAACAACGGAGTTATGGCCAAAAAACTACATACAGGTTTTGTCAATTTCGGAATTAAGGCCATACCGTATCTAGGCAACTCGGCGACATTTCGCAAAACCACTTGTATTTTTTTCTTATAAAAACAAACATTTATGCCAAGTTTGATCAAAATCCGAGAGGGTCACCTGCAACGACAGGTCGATTTGACGTGGAATGACCCAAAGATGACATGGTTAGAGAGAGAAAAAGAAAATACATCCAACAACAAAGGGAGGATGTACGTACCGTCACATAGAGAGAGTTGACAGTTTTCACCATAATCCATTCTCCCCTGTAAATAACAAAACGCTGCAAATTCTTTCACTGGAGTTTATTATTCAATTGGCTTGCGTTCATGATTTGAATTTATACTAAGCTTTGGAGTGTGCGTGTTTCACAGGTGATAGAGCGATTATTGAATTTCAGGAGGTATGCATAGAGCACGTAAATCTGTTCTCAACCAAAAAACCTATTTGGATTGTTCAGTTGATCATATTTGTGTGCCTCCTGTAATTCAATAATCACTCCATCACCTGTGAAACACGCACACTCCAAAGCTTAGTAGAAATTCAAATCATGAACGCAAGCCAATTGAATAATAAACCCCAGTGAAAGAATTTGCATCTTTTTTCACAGGTGATAGAGCAATTATTGAATTTCAGGAGGCACACAAATATGATCAACTGATCAATCCAAATAGGTATTTTGGTTAACAACCGATTTACGTGCTATAATAATAATAAACCCCAGTAATAATATTGAATAATATTTACCTATATATTATCAGCGTTTCATGCATATCAGAATGCTTCAACCCGTGTATCGGCTATAAACTACAAGTATCCACATCGGCTATCACTCCAGTAACCACATTCACTACAACTCGACGCTATCGGCATCACTAGGTTACAAACAAACAATAATAAACCAAAAAACGAAAATGTTGGCACCATAAATCGGGCCATACATCGGGAATGGTTTGACCTACGGACCTGCGGAGGGGCTCATTCGATTCCTCATGGTATGTTTTTCAAATAGGTAAATATTTAGGCCGATTCGACTAGTTTTGAGGTTTTCAGGGATTTTACAAAATTTTTACAGCCCTTCAAAGGGCACTTTAAATTGACTGAGAGAGCTGGCTCAACAATTGGGGCGTCGTCGGACCAAGATGGATTTTTCCTGAAAATTTCAGATTTTTTGCTCCAGCCGTTTGGGAGATATCGTGCGTACGGCGTACGGCGGACGGACGGAAAAATTGTTATTGCAGATTCGGATTCTACACCCTTTGAAACGTAAACCATGAAATTTTCAGGGGGGTTAGAATTTTTTTTTCCAGAGCGATTACAATGGTTTATTATTGAATAATAAACCAAAAGTGATGACAATATTTCGGAAAGAATAATATATTATATCTAAGAACATCCTAAAACGGAATCAAAATCGAAATCCCCAAGCAGTGGATATGGACCTTCAAAGTGTACATATTATATAGTTTTTTTAAGGTCTGTCCAAGCTTTCCTCAATTCAGGATTGAGTCCGTTTTAGACAGTTTTCAGGTGTAAATGTCATGAATGAGAGTTAGTACCAGTCTATAAGTTCAAACTTTAAAATTTAAATCTTTTAAGTTAAAAAAATTGCCGACATTGTTGAAAAATGTATACTGTTATGCTGTGCATAGTTCACGTGTTTTGATTTTGTAAAGATGAGATTCACCGGTGATGTCACCACATCCCTCCTGCGAGCAAGGGATAGCCAGTGGCATGCGTGACGTTCTTTACGAGGCTTTAAGCTTAGTGTTCCTCTGACTTTGTTCGGATGCAGGTCCGCAACGAAACGTTGTGCGTCACTGGTAGTCTTTCTTCGATTCAATTTCAAGGAATATGTCGGAAAACTCGCGTTTTCTGGAAATTCCAATCGCCTGTAACCAACTTTTCCCACTAACAATAGGCGAAAATGAAAAGAACTGTGATGGATCCGAAAACTACTATTCGGCGGAAACAACCATGAACACGATCTATTGAACACAGTGAGGCTGGAAGATGAGATGGGCTTTGGACATTTCATTAGGGCGCGCTGTTGCGATTTAGAGGAGCTGCTGACATAGCTTAGGAATTTCTGCTAGATCTGCTAGATCCCCGAAAAGAGCCTCAGTTTTCCATTTTGGGTGGGATTCCATAGACTAACGAAAGACGTGGCGAATACTAAACCGCAACGAACCGTACTCCCAATCTTTACATCGGGACAGCCCGTGCACCACACGGGGTCAGACTCACATGGGATTCTTTGAATCCGTCGCTAATTAATCTCATAGATAATAAACTTAATTTTTCAAAACTTGACCGGTAGCTAGTTGTTTAACGAATGTGCCGTTTGTGTTCAAATTCTTTAGTCTATTTCAACATTTAAAATAGACTGAACTGATAGATTAAGCTGACTGAGGAACAGTCAGCAACTCTTTTTAAAACTACTCCCAAGATCTTAAGATGAATACATTACAACTGACACACCACGTAGGTCCATACTTTTCCTTAATCACCAGGATGACAACGTGCCGGCAAAAGACGAGAGATTGGGCGGGTCCTTTGAATGGGTTCAGTTCATCAACTCGTCTCAACGAGGATCCAAGTCAGAACTGCCTTCCCCTACATCATCTTTCTCCTCTGGCCTTAGAGATTAATCCGAGATTTCTCCATCTCCCCTCCTTTGTCACTATCACTTTTGGTTTATTATTCAATAATAAACCATTGTAATCGCTCTGGAAAAAAAAATTCTAACCCCCCAGAAAATTACATGGTTTAAGTTTCAAAGGGTGTAGAATCCGAATCTGCAATAAAAATTTTTCCGTCCGTCCGCCGTACGCCGTACGCACGATATCTCCCAAATGGCTGGAGCAAAAGATCTGAAATTTTCAGGATAAATCCATCTTGGTCCGATGACGCCCCAATTCTTGAGCCAGCTCTCTCATTCAATTTAAAGTGCCCTTTAAGGGCTGTGAAAGTTTTGTAAAATCCCTAAAAACCTCAAAACAAGTCGAAGCGGCCTAAAATTTTCTCTATTTGAAGAACATACCATCAGGAATCGAATGAGCCCTTCCCCACGTCCGTAGGTCAAACCATTCCGATGTATGGCCCGATTTATGGTGACAACATTTGCGTTTTTTGGTTTATTATTGTTTGCTTGTAACCTAGTGATGCCGATAGCGTCGAGTTGTAGTGAATGTGGTTACTGGAGTGATAGCCGATGTGGATACTTGTAGTTTATAGCCGATACACGGGTTGAAGCGTTCTGATATATATGAAACGCTGATAATATATAGGTAAATATTATTACTGGGGATTATTATTCAAATTATTACTGGGGTAAATAAGTAGTCTTTCACTCGGGTTTATTATTCAATTGGCTTGTTTTAAATAGAAACGCAATACTAGTCTTTTTACATTTAAAAAAAAACGCTGCAAATTCTTTCACTGGGGTTTATTATTCAATTGGCTTGCGTTCATAATTTGAATTTCTACTAAGCTTTGGAGTGTGCGTGTTTCACAAGTGATAGAGCGATTATTGAATTTCAGGAGATATGCATAGAGCACGTAAATCTGTTCTCAACCAAAATACCTATTTGGATTGATCAGATGATCATATTTGTGTGCCTCCTGAAATTCAATAATCGCTCTATCACTTGTGAAACACGCACACTCCAAAGCTTAGTAGAAATTCAAATTATGAACGCAAGCCAATTGAATAATAAACCCCAGTGAAAGAATTTGCAGCGTTTTTTTACGAGCCTCATAAGCTTTAAAACGGTTTCTCTTCTTGTTACACCGAAACTAAAATAAAAGGATTTAAAATACGTTTATTCAGTTGCTAGAGCTACTCAGTTCCTTCAATTCCAAATTGTGATTGTTTAGAACAGTGGTCTTAACCTTTTTTGACCTACCACCCACCTGAGAAGCTGAACACTTCCTACTCCTTCCTATCATGGAAACAAAAAGACAAGAAGCAGTTCGTTAATATAGCATTTCCAAATCTAATTCAACATTTTCCAAACCAAATTCAACATTTTACAAACCAAATTCAACATTTTACAAAAAAAATTCAACATTCATTACATTTTTAACGAATAATTCGTTAAAATTATTTATTACGAATAATAAAACGAATTATTCGTACTGGTGATGGATAATGCGCAAATTCACCGCTCTACCGGGATTCGACAACTGGTTGATTCAAGTGCATTCGATGGAATAAGTGAAATGTTTCTTCCACCTTATTCTCCCATGTTGAATCCAGCTGAGAGTGCATTTTCCAAAATTAAGACCGTGGTGAGAAATATTCTCAGCGATGAACGATACCATGTCTTACTACGTGCAACTTAACGGTGTGTAGGGGAAATAACTGCTCTGGGCAATGACTGCTCGAATATGTTATGAACCCTTTGCTTCTTCTACCAAAGGTGGCAGCCGGCCAACCTTTACACTAGTACCAAATTTCGTTAAAAATATAATGAATGTTGAAGTTGTTTTGTAAAACGTTGAATTTGTTTTGTAAAATGTTGAATGTTGGTTTGGAAAATGTTGAATTAGATTTGGAAGTGCTATAACTAAAATCAATAAAAGAAAAATACATTTACAAGAATGATAAAAACAAATATTTGTGATGACGAATTAAAAAGACATGTGCAAGTTTTTTGACTTCTTCATTATTACAGTTAAATTATATCTGAAGAAAAAAGATCATTGTAATGCTTTTGGTTTTAAGCCAGTCATATGAAGGCACAAGTCCACTTACCGACTACAAAAGGTGCTCAATTCGGCTTGCATGATTAATATTATGCATGTATGTTTGTTTGCACATAATTCCAGTCAATTCTTGACCGATTTTGCTTGGATTGGTCACAAACTGTTCGTTGGGAAATTCGATTGGTTCCATTATAAAATCGGTGAACAGTTTGATCTTTTGATCGCAGCGATCGAAGAGGCAAAGTCGGGTTTTCCTGTTTGCGGGCAAAGGACTCGATCTTCTTTCGGCTACCACATTCATATTCATTGGATCACTTTGTATTTCAGACAAAGTTATGTACCTGAACCCGCAGAACACGATGGTACCATCCAAATTGCCAAAAGATGCTGCATTCGCAGGAAAATCACTAAATGATGCAAATGGTAACGGAATAATGTATTCTGACTAATTAGATTTTTGAGCCATAAGCCCAGTAACTTCTCTATGTCAAGTTTTCTCTAGTCTCGATTTATTCTTTTAGTGATTTTGGCTGCCACCACAATGAACCTCCTGTCGGCGAGGTAGGGAGAGGAGAACGCTATCAAAAGCTTTTTGACGAGGGTCTCAGCTGCAGCGAAGAGGAGAGCAATCGTAAATTGACACTAAGATAGGTGACCCTGCGACGGTACTAGAAGTTAGCTTTCGGGGTTTCATTCGTTATAAGCTCATGAGGAAAGAAGGGATAATTAGACACTCATATATCCGTTTTCCTAGGAGGAGGGTGGAGTTCTTGAAATTGCCAAACATCCTCACCCAACATCGCTCAAGGAGTTGCTGAGAAGTAAAACTTAATCCATAAAACAGCCTGACGTACCATAACGAGTCATACGCACACGAAGTAGACGAATCTTGAGACCACCCCTCAACATTCACCATCCAATGATACATTTCCTGGTTGGAAGGTTGTTACGTCCACTCGAATTATTACGATCAACTGATCGATTTTCATTTGTTTATTTTCAATAATTTCGAAAGTAAGGATAATAGATTCATTTTGTAATTGGGATCTGATCTTAATTGATTTCTAATTGACTTACATTGATATATTGTGCACGGTGAGCAATTAGCTTAGGAAAAGATCGGATACCACAACAATTGTGGTCAGGAAGCTCCAGAACAAGTTCCTGTCAATATTAGATGTCACAGAAGTTCTTCCTTATCGAGAAATTCGCAGTTTTTAGTGACGATGAAGAAATGAATACGTTTGTTAATATTGACAGTTTGAATCGTTCATATAGCTGAAACTAAGGTCAGAAAACATAGGACAAATGAACTAGCCTTTTGCGACTCTCTTAGCGTCGTTTACAGCTTGATAAGTTCGCAATTTGAGCCGCCTGTTTAACATCAAGCCTGTACAAACCGTTAACAAAGCTCCTACAAACAAAACAGTGTCATGTAGGTTAGCGGACGAGGCTTGCCCCCTTCCAAACCACCCGCTGAGCGGGTATTAGGAGATAAGCTCACATTAAACAATTAAGTCGACCAAGTTCGGAACGACTGTTGGTGTTTAAGCTATACAATCAAGGTGCCTCAATCCACTTCCAGTCTGACTGATGGGTCAGTTCTAGTGAACCATTAAAGGATATGCGTGTTGTTATTTGGCCGTTTGTTTTAGTGGGTAAAAAAGTGTTTTTTCAGCAGGAGTGCTTCGTGGTATCACCAACCCTTCGGGGCTCTTCCCTTAAGTCGGGGTCATTTTGCACTGGCACTTCCTGGCATCCCTCTCTCCCTCCCCTACTTTCTTAATCCTTCCATTTCGGGATAGTTTGGACGCTCTCTCCACTCTTTAGTAAAGTTAGTTAATATTATTTTTTAATGCGAAGTTTGTTAAAAAATAAGACTACCGCAATGGATCTGAAAATCTTAAAATAAATATCTTCAGAAAACTTCTTCATCGAAATCCGTTCTGAAGCGTTCTGAAAAGACTAACCCTCTTTATTAAACATATATGTACTTTGTACTTCAATCTAATTTAAATTTTTCAAATTTTTTGGACACTCGATTTTTGACCTAATTTATCAAGGTGTCCCCTCAATCACCCTCCCACTCTGACAGATGGATCATTTCTAGTGAATTAGAAGCACATCTTCAAAATAATGTATGATGCTTGAGCCATATCCACCTAACCTTGATTCCCCTGCCAATTAATTGTTTCTCACTGATTCTGAAACAAAGAACAACTAGCAACATGCGACGAACGGGAACACAAGTTGACAGGATTGCAAATGTTCCAGGAAAACGAAAAGCATTCGTTTCACACCTTAGATACGACTGCCAGAACTTTTGTAGAATTTTAATTTGATCTTGCTATTGTGAAAGTTCTTCATTAATTTCCTCATCTTGGAATTTCATGTTATTTATTTGTTTTCTCTTTCCTCAGCCGTCGAAAGATGGATTTTCATCTTTTTTGCATTTTGATTTTTCCTGGAGGTAATTATGGTCCGATCAATTCGGTTTTGGTCTCAATCAGTCCAGAAACAAGTTGGCTTCAGAAACCAATTTTCATAATATTTAAATCAGCATTCATCTGTACATACGACCCAATTTCCCCAAAACCCTCCAAACTGGCTCATGGTACAAACATGGTTGTACCTGGAGCCAACTGTGGATGTACCTTGAGCCACATATACGATTAATAGTAATTCGAGCAGTTTCTCAGATTCAGCAGGAAAGTTAAACATGACTTACTGAAAACCTTTTTTTTATTGTCACAGATGCAAATAGGAACTATTAAATGTCATTCATTTCAGGTGATATCTCACTAAAACTTGGGAAAAAATTTAGGAATGAACTAATATAATAATTATCACTAAAACTTAGGAAATATATTAATATAATCATTATGGACTGAACTATTTTGAAAAGCTTAGTCTTGAAATATTGACTTAGGTCTCTCAATTGACTTAGGTAGGATGAACGTTTCAATGAAATCAGGACGCTCAGAGATCTAAAAAAAAAAAGGAGGAAGTGCCTTAAAATGTCAGGCTGAGTTCATTGGAAGGAACCTTAATTTTCTTAAATCACTTGTTGAGATCGAGTTCGGTCCTACATCACATGCATTCCGTTGAAAGTAATTTCTCCCCTCCTACCAATGCCTTTTGATGTTCAGTTTACTCCGAGGCATCTGCAATATACAGATTAAAACCATAAAACTCCTATCACCGTCAACTCACCTCCAAACAAAGCTGTGTTAGATGGCTCATGGTACAAACACAAAAGTGGCTCTAGGTACAAACGAGTGTATCATACATGAAAAACAGCCTGGATGACCAAATGTCAACGTTTTGATGGAGAGTGACTTGATCAACTTTTAAATAAGATACTTCACTACAAAGTTCAGGATTAATCACCTTAAATTTGTTCTTACTTGGGTGGTAATCACTTCCTCAGCTGCCTCAGAAAATTACATCACAACACCGCGAAAACGTTATAACCTTCCAGTTGGATAATAGTCTTGCCATCAGCTTTGAAATTGTATTCCTACTTTTTGGTGATGTGTGGGCTCGTGGATTATGGGAAAATAATATTTTCCTCCTTACTCCAAATTCAGAAAGCTACGGGTGGCTCCAAGTACAATCATGTGCAATGTACAGCACCTTACCGTACTTGAGTTTTGTATGAATAAGGTAACACGAACGAATCAGGGACCGAGTATCCAGTTCATTTCACAGACGAGCCCGTCAAACGACTACTTACACAACAATAGAAGCATCCACTCATTGAAGCCTCTTTACTCTTAAATGAATGAATCCGTCGTCTTCACTCTTTACTTACTCTCTAATGAAACAGCGAGAACATTTCTGGTTAAATTGAGCTTTCATTTTCAAAGGAGCCTGTCGCTAAACACTGACAAACTTTAAATTACGGCGAAGATGAGATAGAAACGAGGGTTCAATTCCATGGGGTGGGTCGTTGCGTTGAAGACCTCGCAGAAGATCCCTGCAGTGACACGGCACTTTATTTATGCCCGGCGTAAGTGCGCTCGAGCAGCCACTTGAGGAAATGGATGGTTCACTTCTCCCCCGCTCATCCCTTTAATGGCGTTTTCTGTAGCCGCTACCTTCGCCGTTCCGCGTTAGGTGCCATTCTCTATACATGTCCGCTCCGAGCCCCGCCCCCCACTCCGCGTAAATCACCTTAGGACGGAATCCATAAGTTATTGAGCTCACTATGAAATGTAATGGGGACCGTTGGTATCATAATGGCTCGTTTATTCAATTTCATCGCTAGGTAGCATCAAAACATGAATTCTCGTATTCGACCTCTCAAGACTTGGTATTTATAGGGAAGAGAAAATCCGAGAGGCATCCGGCATTATCAACAATTTATTTCATTTCGGTCCAAGTAGAATTATGCAGAAGAATTAGATCGTTGTCAAATATCTGAAAACGCTGCAAATTCTTTCACTGGGGTCTATTATTCAATTGGCTTGCGTTCACGATTTGAATTTCTACTAAGCTTTGGAGTGTGCGTGTTTCACAGGATAGAATCGATTATTGAATTTCAGGAGATATGCATAGAGCACGTAAATCTGTTCTCAACCAAAAAACCTATTTGGATTGATCAGATGATCATATTTGTGTGCCTTTCAATTTCGCTCTATCACTCTGTAAAACGACACTCCAAAGCTTAGTAGAAATTCAAATCATGAACGCAAGTTGTTGAATAGTAATCCCCAGTGAAAGAAGCTTTGCAGCGTTTTTCACACTTGATAGAGCAATTATTGAATTTCAGGGGGCAGACAAAAATGATCAACTGATCAATCCAAATAGGTATTTTGGTTAACAACCGATTTACGTGCTATAATAATAATAAACCCCAGTAATAATATTGAATAATATTTACCTGTATATTATCAGCGTTTCATGCATATCAGAATGCTTCAACCCGTGTTTCGGCTATAAACTACAATTATCCACATCGGCTATCACTCCAGTATCAACATTCACTACAACTCGACGCTATCGGCATCACTAGGTTACAAACAAACAATAATAAACCAAAAAACGCAAATGTTGTCACCATAAATCGGGCCACACATCGGGAATGGTTTGACCTATGGACCTGCGGAGGGGCTCATTCGATTCCTCAGGGTATGTTCTTCAAATAGGTAAAGATTTAAACCTATTCGACTTGTTTTGAGGTTTTTAGGGATTTTACAAAACTTTGACAGCCCTTAAAGGGCACTTTAAATTAAGTGAGAGAGCTGGCTCAAGAATTAGGGCGTCGTCGGACTAATATGGATTTTTCCTTAAAATTTCAGATTTTTTGCTCCAGCCGTTTGGGATATATAAAAATTTTTATTGCAGATTTTTCTACACCCTTTGAAACGTAAACCATGAAATTTTCAGGGGGGTTAGAATTTTTTTTTTCCAGAGCGATTACAATGGTTTATTATTGAATAATAAACCAAAATAAAAAAAGCGGGACAGTAGACCTCTATGGTTCTGCAGCCAGATCAATTAAATGACTAATTTTATACATTTAAGTACCGAAGATGAAAAATTGCCTATGCAACCTACAAATATGGGATTCTAGCGCAGAGGAGGGGAGCTAGTAAACAGAGATGAAAGCTACGGCTGGGGGGGGGGGGGGCTAACAAGGGTTTACGTTAGCGCATTCTGTGTTCATAAACGGTACTTACTAAGCCTAACCAACTCCCTGGCAAAATCTGTAGATTCAACAAGAGCACCAGAGAGGCTAGTGCTTACCAAGGTGGGAGGTACACGAATGACCCCCTCGGGCGGACGGAAAAATGGTGATGCCGGGATAACAAAGGGCGGAAGGAGCCCACACGAAAGTTAGTTGAAGGAGTGTTGAGTGAGGGGGGGGGGGGGGCGTAACTGTCGGGTCGGTCGTTAAGAACTGGATTGTACTCCTGTTAATCATTTAAATGATAATAATAACAACTTATTTCCTAGGGCAACTCCGGCATAAGGTGGATTACCATAGGCCGAGTGAGAGCAGACGAACGAGGAAATTTGTGTTTGCTAAGTTTGTGGAAACAGGTGACAAGGAATCTTCGTTTGTTCGTTGATGTTCGAAAGGTGACCGAGCGAATCTTCTTTAGCCATGTTCTGGCTTTTGACTGTTCGGCACTACCAGGTGATGGGAGTTATGTGATCAGCAACACCTTCCTAAGTATCATTGGACTGATATGTTTATGGCCCACTGAAGCAACGTTTCCGTGTACCTGTTGGCGCCAAGCCACAACTGTAGGCGCCAAGCCATATGGGTCGGACGATGAGCCGGCTGACTTTTCTGCAAAGAAAGCCTTTTGTGACAACTCTATTGAGATTTTGTCTATGGCCATTGAGGATCACTTCTATATTCAACGCACAGCTAATTCCATCTGACAAAAGTAACGACATGGTGAGATCACTGATCTGAATGGTGTCCCATTGGTAGCGCAACTTCCTACAAGGGACCGAACTGATGGTTTGCGGTCCATCGGGTACCTATTAACCACACTTTTAACTTTCAACATTTCAACAAATGTATCCATACATTTTTTGTATCCGTTTACTCAATTTATCCACCCAAAATAAGAATGAAGTTGCTTGCCGCTGGCATTTTGATTACATGGGTTGTCCCAGGAGTTATGCACAATCCGACTCCTACATGTTCTACAACTCATTTCCGACCAGAAATGCCTTATAGCAATTTTTTTCCAGAGGCCTCGTTTCCGAGTTATTGGTGATTTAAGATTTTTTTCGTGCTTTCGATCTTATGTCATTAAAACTGGCAGAACTCCTTCAATTTTGGACATAGCTCACATTTGATGACACTGTTGGAAAGAGCGTTGAATTTTCTATCTATTTGATGTCAGAAAACATTTTTTTAAATTGCATTGAAGATGTGCGATTGCTTCGCGAATGGCAGTTTTGTCAAAATCATGAAATCGCCCGTTTTTCATCTCGCCTAGAAACCCCATGAATGCTTGACGCAGAACTGTGCAGGCCTGGTAAAACGTGAGCGCCAAAATGTCAGCTTTCCAACGGTGTAGTCGTTTTGGTTTTTAAAAATATTCTTAGTTTAAAATAGCAGTTTAACTGCAGAAAAACGTGTGTTTTCTGTTAAAATGGAGGTTTTTCCAAAAGTCTCAACGAAAAAAGGTTGGAGGCGAGATATACGTAACTTTTCTCGCTGAACCGAATGGTGACAACGCCAGACCTCTCAAGTGACGATTTAGGTTAGTTTTTTGTCGGATGCATAAACCCGTTCGTTTGTGAACAGCGTCTACGGCATTCCTAAGCTGTCCGGTCAAAGTCAGGATAATCGAAGAGCCGAGAGGCAGCTATTGTTTGCGTTAATTTACGATTGATTGCGATGAGTTGCATTCATCTTTTTGTTGACACTATGAACCCTTATCAAACCAGGCTTCCGTATCATTACCATCTCTTTACTTTCGTCTCTTTTCTCGATGTATTTCCTTCAGCGTGATTTCCCTATTGCATATTCCCATTCATCATGGTGCGCTATAGCTATTAAGCATAGCTGGTAGTAATTACCAAAACCTTAGTGACAGATAAGCATTTAGATAAAAAGCAGATAGTTTACTAGATAAACAAAAAGGATCAGTGACATAATCAATATTATCTACCAATATTTTTTCCTCATACTATCCGGCGTGTTCGCAAGGTTGTGAGTTGTACACAGGAGGAGTGCGACTCCCTTGTTGCTTCAGAATCATTACCATTGGCAAAACCGTACACAAAAATCATGTCAACATACTCACTTGTGGTATAGCTACTCAACTGAAAGCAACTCGTCGCAATCAATCGTGAATGAACACAAACAATAGCCGTCTCTCGGATCTTCGATTATCCTGACTTTGGCTGGACAGCTAAAAAATGCCGTAGACGCTGATCACAAACGAACGTTTTCATTCATTGAATTCATTTTCATTTTTAATTTTTAAATATTTATTTTTTTGGTTTATATCTTATCAATCTTGTTTAAACTAACTCTTTGTATGATCTCGATTTAAACCCCAATATCTTACCATTGTCCAACAACTGGATAACATGTTCGAGTCAACAAACATTTTAATAAAACTGAATTTGGTCAGAAACAACAAATTATCAACATTGCAACACCCAATGATACGGCCAAAACAGATTGGGGTTGCTAATACACGGCGCACAAAGCAACCCCTCCCTCAAGACCGGAGGGTCGTGCGGGTCATTGCATATCCTCGCCCCTGACCAAGACAAATCCTCCTCCGTAGCTTTCCCAATTTTCAAACATCAGGTCTTTTGGTTTATTATTCAATATTAAACCATTGTAATCGCTCTTGAAAAACAAATTCTAACCCCCCTGAAAATTTCATTTACGTTTCAAAGGGCGTAGAATCCGAATCGGCAATAAAAAATTTTCCTTCCGTCCGCCGTACGCACGATTTCTCCCAAACGGCTGAAGCAAAAAAGCTGAAATTTTCAGGAAAAATCCATGTTGGTCCGGCGACGCCCCAATTCTTGAGCCAGCTCTCTCACTCAATTTAAAGTGCCCTTTAAGGGCTGTCAAAGTTTTGTAAATTCCCTAAAAACCTAAAAAAAAAGTCAAGGCGGCCTAAATTTGTTTTTTTTTAAGAACTTTCCATGAGAAATCGAATGAGCCCCTCCCCAGGTCCGTAGCTCAAACCGTTCCCAATGTATGGCCTGATTTATGGTGCCAACATACGCATCCACATTCACTACATCACTAGGTGATAGAGCGATTATTTAATTTCAGGAGATATGCATAGAGCACGTAAATCTGTTCTCAACCTAAATACCTATTCGGATTGTTCAGTTGATCATGTTCGTGTGCCTCCTGAAATTCAATAATCACTCTATCACTTGTGAAACACGCACACTCCAAAGCTTAGTATAAATTCAAATCACGAACGCAAGCCAATAGAATAATAAACCCCGGTGGAAGAATTTGCAGCGTTTTTTAGTTAGTTATGTATATGAAAGACTAGCTGACCCGGCAAACGTTGGAAATTTCGACCATATTTACTTATTTTAGCCCTCCAAATCAGCTGCCGCTGACAACTAGATTATCCAGGATGGGAGGCCCATCGGACTTGACACCAACGGTACCCTGCTTGCTCCGACCAATCGGTATATAGTGAGCAGGGTACCCCAAAATAAAGTTTTGTGAAGAATTTTTTAAAACGTTTTTATTTCAAAACTTTTCGAGCTATAGCAATAGCTTAATTTTCAACGAAGATTCGGTAGAATTGGGGGCTGAAGACGACAAAAACCAATTTTCTGAGCTATCGCGGCTCCTTTAACCATTTTTGGGTTAAAAGGATGCGAGACGGCTCTTGTTTACAACAGTCTCTTCCAATCTAAAAGACTTACGTTCGAGTGTGTGGCGGAAAAGGTTGAGCGGAGCTTCAAAGCCTCGGCAACGAGCTTGTTCTTCCGAGCTCGGCCACCTGTGATCAGAAGGGTCAGCCGACTGTGACAGGGGCCTCCGGATAATATCATGTCATCAACAGGCGATGTCAACCTCTGCCTTCTTCCGACTCCACCCACCGCAGCGACAGGGGGCCGAATCGTTATGTGGAGCTAGCGCGTTTTAGAGACTCCCTTTATCCTTATCTGGAAAAAATACTAGGCTGGTTCTCATTGTATGTTCGGACTGTTGGCAAATCAAGTTGATCTTATTGAAAATAAACATATCAGTCTCATCATCATGAGTAAATAAACGTATGAGTCTTTCTGCAATCAAAACGATCCTTTCCATAAATAATTTCGCTTACAACGCAGCATACAAATACTCAGACTATACAAAAAAAAATTGTTTTCGTATTTTTATTTTTTTTTAAATTGAATTTTTAAAAATGCTGCAAATTCTTTTATTATTCAATTGGCTTGCGTTCATGATTTGAATTTCTACTAAGCTTTGGAGTGTCCAAGTTTCACAGGTGATAGAGCGATTATTGAATTTCAGGAGATATGCATAGAGCACGTAAATCTGTTCTCAACCAAAATACCTATTTGGATTGATCAGTTGATCATATTTGTGTGCCTCCTGAAATTCAATAATCGCTCTATCACTTGTGAAACACGCACAAAAGCTTAAGAAATTCAAATCATGAACAAGCCAATTGAATAATAAACCCCAGTGAAAGAATTTGCAGCGTTTTTTGGTTATCAGAACGCTTCAATCCGTGTATCGGCTATAAATCCTTTTAGGAGTTCACTCCAGTATCCACATTCACTACATCACCAGGTTACTGCAATCAAAACAAAAACAATAATAAACCAAAATAACGCAAATGTTGGCATCATACATCGGGAATGGTTTGACCTAAGGACCTGGGGGAGGGCTCATTCGATTCCTCATGGAAAGTTCTTATAAAAAAGTCCACATTTAGGCCGCCTTGACTTTTTTTGAGGTTTTGAGGGATTTTACAAAACTTTGACAACCGTTAAAGGGCACTTTAAATTAAGTGAGAGAGCTGGCTCAAGAAATGGGGCGTTGTCGGACCAATATTGATTTTTCCTGAAAATTTCAGATTTTTTGCTCCAGCCGTTTAGAAGAAATCGTGCGTACGGCGTACGGTGGACGGACGGAAAATTTTTTATTGCAGATTCGGATTCTACACCCTTTGAAACGTAAACCATGAAATTTTCAAGGGGGGTTAGAATTTTTTTTTTTTTTTCAAGAGCTATTACAATGGTTTATTATTGAATAATAAACCGAAATCCTTCCATCCGTTATCCGCCTCCCGGAGATTTCCTCGAAAGAACTGAACCAAAGTAATGAAACTTGGGTGAAAAATTATATTTCGTGTCGAGATAGAATTCTCAGCGTCGATCTCAGTCATCTTGAACGGAGAAATCGAAGGGCTGAAATTTCAAAAATCCGAACACCAAAAACTCTCTAAATAACACCATTGTTTTTGTGTTCGTTATTGTTAAACTTGTCCACCTGGACAGCTATATGTCCACCCGTTCACTCTCCCTAATGGCTAAAACTCTGACAAAAAATTGAACGTCAACCTGGAATCATACAAAGATGAAATCAGCTCATGTAATTGCTTTCTAATTTTGTTCAAGAATTTCTTTTGAAATCGAGCTTTTCAAGTCTTATGTACCTAATATAATTGTGGACAAGTAATGAGTAGGTTTGTGTATTATTTCATATGGTATAATTTCAGTTGTTCGTGGATTTTCACGTAGTGCCCACATACAGTGTATCTCACCATTGTAGGCATTTTTATATCAGCTTTTGTTTCGTACAGAAGGACTAGTAAGGGCTGGTGTTCACGGGAGTGGTCTTGGGAATGTCCAGAAGACAATTATAACCAACAATGACATTGTTATCAGCTGAAGGATTCTTGTAACTAATTTCTTTCTTAATCGATCTACCGAGCTAAAATATAAACTCTTCTTGTTGCATCAATTATGCAATTACAATAAACGGGTGCAGACCTTAGACGATGTACCACTGACTGTGTATTACCTATATACGTAGACCAATAATTTGGTAGTAAAGAAGGATTTTTTTCTATTTACAAAGATATTTTATTTAATGTGTCAACACTATACACGTTGGGAGGGACATTGTAAGGCACGACCGAAATGTATGATTACTATTGTATTTTACCAAAATACGTTTTTCAACCTGTTTATTACATTCGTAACAGAAGTACCTTCGCGCATCTTATGGTACAAATGCGTTCGAACAGTTGAAATTTACTTGCACTAATATATAATATATATTATGCTTGATGCTTGATGCATTTTACGTTTGCGCATGCGTAGGCAGAAGTATTATTTTGTCAGAGACTCAACAACAAACTTGTTATAAGGATTTGGGGACACAAGACATCCATAAAGACATGAACAGAATAGTCCAACAGTAAAATTCGAATAGAAATTTTGGGTTTTAATAAGAAAATGAGTAGTTCATAAAAAAGGAAACTATGCCTTGCAAATTGCTATTTGTTTCGAAAAAAGGTTACTCTTCAAATGTATATAATGTATAAATGTTGTTATGGGAATGCAGACAACAGCTAAGAAAAGTAATGATTAGATGCATCAATGTACCATAGAATATAATTACACAATCATTATTAGTTCTATAAAATGCAGGTAACTACCTATTAGATGAATGTAACTAGACTACCTCAAGGTGAGGTTTATGTAATAGCAGTAAAATAACTTCGTCTTCGCTCTTAGCGTTTGGCTCGCTGGGAACGAACTTCGCAAAGTTGGCAAGAATAACACCACCATAAGTTCCCGTTTATTTTCTTATGAATTCCCCCCAAACAATTATCCCCAATACACAAAAACCCTAAGTCCTTTGGAAAGTTTCAACTCTTGAAAGTTTTTTTTTCTGCCAAAGATTTACGAGTCGCTAGAGGGTTCTGGTTTCTTACAAACAAAGCCGACCAACAAGTTTTACCTGCTGGGGGTTCTCCTTCTGAAGAAGGAGAAGCATTCAACTTCTTCCAAGGAGCATTATTTCCGAGAAATAAAGGCAATTATATTAAATTGAGAGAGATCGGTACCAGATCAATAAAGAACGGTCGTTGATGATAAAGAAATCAGAGTTGGTGGTGACCCCCCCGAGTTTGAAATTTTATACTGTACAATACAGCTTTACTATCTTCTACTTCGGCGCTAGGAATATTCATCTATTACACTTGACGTCTCACTACCATACAGCAATAACGATTACTATTTTGGATACGTCGGTGACCCTCGGCAGGTATCAATAGACGCGCATGCGTAAAACCTCCATGAGGGATATGACTGGTTGTAGGTAAACAAAGGGGGTAATCAGTTTCGTATGAGAAGCTTAAGTCGCATGACGTTCAACCTCTTACAATAAAGATTGAATTTTGGTTTCCTGGACTAGCAAAATTTGTGAAGCGTTTTATTTAAAATTGCGTAACATGTCAATTAGCCAAAACCCATCAGGTAAACCAATGGTTGACCTTCATCCCATACCGAAATCTGACATTCCATTTGATACTATACATATTGACTTTTCAGGAACACTAAGTGGTCAAAACCACAAATCGTATAATTGTGTCATTGTTGATGGATTTACCAAGTATGTTTTCATCAAATATACTCAAAATTTGAGGGCCAAAGTAGCTACTAACTGCCTAGAGGAATTTATTAATCTTTTCGGTACTCCTAGGCGCATTATTTACGATTAAAGTACTCCTTTCACAGGGGAAATTTTTCAAAATTTTTGTTCAAAGATTGGTATTGAAGTTCACGGTGTGAGTACTGGAACTCCACGCGCGAATGGACAAGTTGAAAGATTCATGAGAGTGATCACAGATTGTGTTACGACATCTCTCTACGTGGATAAGAAAGCCTCTTTACAATTACTTGCAGGCAAAATTCAATTGTTGATCAATGGTACAATCAATAAAACAACTAAGTTCAGCCCATTACAGCTCCTCATAGGTAAAACAGTCCGAATTCCTACAGGGATTGACATTTCAGAACGTTTGTCACCTTCAGAACGTGCGCATCTCCCGCAGATACGGGAAGAAGCTGCGCAAAACATTTCTGCTAACATACACAACAACAAACAAACCCTCTGCATGTATTTTTTAATTTAATTTAATTATTAAAGAAGAAGAAGTATCTAAAACCTTCTCTTAAATCATAAAATAAAGAAATTCTACTCGGTCGGACTAACGAATCAAAAGTTATGGGCGATCAAACAGATAAAGTGTGTTATAAGATGGTTTACCCGCCGTCGTCAAAATTTGTAATAAAATCGGTGAGGCGTTCAACTCATCACTATCAAACTGAAGTCCCGAAGAGGTGCAAGACTCATTTTTCTTTCTTCCTCCGATATTTCCATAACTTAGTTCTAGCATGTACAAATGAAAAGAGTAAATCATGAACAATAAAAGACCTACAGGCTCCTAATAAAATAGTAATGTCTTTAGTTAATGGAGGGAAATTAGCCACGGGACTCATGCACCCGATGGGATTCCCCTTGGCTCTAGATTGTTACCGAAAAGTGTGTTGGAGAACAATTTAACCAGTGCTGAAAGATTAATTTTAAACTGTCAAAACTGTTATTTTAGTAAATTATTATTTGTTGAGAGACAACTCAGCGAGCGCGGCTCTCCTGGTTCACCGACTACCTGACCGTAGACGACCGATTTTCATTACCCAAAGATAAGGTTTTTAAAATTTATTTATTTAAATGAATGGCAATAGCGAACATACAAAGAAAATACAAGATGAGTCGATAAATTACAACTTGGTTTACAAATAGATAACAAAACACGGAGACAGAAAGGATGCAACAATACAAAAGAACAAATCATTATTAGAAAATTTCAGCCAGCAGATGCTTCAGGGCTCGGGAGGAGGTATGAAATATTTCACTTAAACCCAGGAAAGCGTTGACCTCACGAGGCAAACGACAGGATGGTCGGATCCAAAGGTAATTGTGGGCTGCCCAAGCCGCCAGAAATAAGTGAGAACGTGATCACAACTCATCATTCGATTCAGAGAACTAATTTCTATCTTAATTAAACAAAAAACTGCCTTCTTACATCAGAGGTTTTTGAGAATCCGGTTTTTTAATAGATTAATCCTTAAATATATTCACATAGAATTGATCGATCAAGATGCCGAGATTACTAACATTTTAAATATAAAACAGAAATAGTAAACTTCTGTGTAACAATTTGCAACGTTTGGAAACCTACGTATTTTGAAATGTAAAACAACAACTTTGAGGGGGTTAACTTTTTTTTCGTGGTTGATTCTGAAGGTTCATTATTTTCAATAATGACCCAAAATTATTAAAAGACATATTTGGTCGAAATTACGGCAGAAACGACTCTTGAAGTTTGGCGGACCTGGAAGTGGGACGCTTCGTATACATGTGCAATTGATGATGACATCTGCCTCGCTTGATCCGAAGATGGCCGAACGGTTGCGTACATTCGCTCAGCTTTGAATAAGCTCCGCTTCACCAATATTATTAGTTGGAGAGATAGAAGTCGCCGCCATTCGTCTTGAACTTGTGGCTTTGTCCGGTCCCCGATGCCATTAGCATTGTCCGAAAACTCGGCGAAACTGAGTTAAAGCTTGTCGGCAACAATAACTGCGGATTGGATGGTCATGACGGGTTGACATAATCCCATTATCGTTTCACAAGGGTTCGCACCTGACGATTTATTCAAAGTTAACATCACTTCACATTTTATCGCCATCGTTTTTAAAAGCTGTCGCGTGGGTTCTGGTCGCCCGGATGGAAAAAGCCATTCTTGTTTACTTTTATTACTGAATCGAAGAGCAATACAAAACACACACACGTGTGTGTGTCCTTATAATTGGATTATATATTTGTCTAAACTCAGTAGCTAAACACACACACATAGAATGTTTTTTGGACTTGTGTGTGTGTGTGTGTGTGTTCTAATCATAGTAACGCAGCATCTTCAAATGTTTCACTAGAAGAGTCGACTTGACGTTCTAACCATATTCGATGGAGAATAACCCTGTGGTGCATGTTGCCTTGATTAACCTTCAATCGCGTACCCTTGTGCCAGTAGCTACTCGCGAGACGGCACTATGCCGTTCCTCACATTTTTTCTCAACAAAAGTTTTCTTTCCTCATTAACATCAAATGGAGTGGTTAAGTTTATGAAGAAAAACTTCATTAAAATATTTGATATTTATTAAATTTTCAAAACAAAAAAATAGGTAGGAAGGAATTTTTATCACTTTTCAAAAAACTTATTTGACGTTTTTATTAAAACTAAAAAAACTACGTGGAAGGAATTTAATGACTTATTTTACGTTTTTATAAAACTAGTATTCAGCTAGCAGATTCATTGACACATAAAAAAATTTAGGCAAGAAAAAATATCCCTACCAGTCTTATTATACGAGGTTACTGTTACGTTCGTGGGTAAGGAAAGTCTTCCTCACCATGTTTGGAACAACAAAATATAATTTCAATGTAAGGTGTTACGTTGAAATTATATTCTATTGTTCGGACACACACACGTGTGTGTTTCACAATAGGATAATAAGTTAAATTTATCTTTTTTATCCTACTCAAAAACACAGAACTACTTCATTATCTATCAATAACAATACTGACGAAAATCAAAAGTACTTAAATTATTTTGTCGGACTCAACAAATGAATTAACGGCGGCGATCGCGAAACCAAACGTACTAAAAAACACGATGTACGTATTGAAATCTTCGATTTTCACTAGAAGATGCAATTGAGTTCTAGCCGATCCTGATGTCTATCGAGTCATAACACGTTTTTTTATGTGGTGCATGTGGCCGCCTACATGATTAAGCGAAAACTGTGACAATTCTCGGCGCCACCATGAAAGTGAGCATTGTAGAATGTTCCTACCCGTTCATCTGAAGCACTAATTGACCCTGTCCCTTGTCTCTTCACTCGAACATTCTAGGAGAACATTCTCTGATGGCTGCATGAAGTGTTTATGAAGGGAAAACGGAGCTACCAGACTTCACCACAGTTATTGATGTCAAATGTACGTACCTATGCGCTGCGTCTGGAGCGCGAAATACAAGAGGAAAATTAAAACCTAGTTTTGATCTCGTTCATTATGGTTGGGGTTGGGTCTTGTGCAAGACACACATTTACATTTTACAGCTAATATAACCACACATCATAAATCATAGCGGAAAATAAGATATTTCAAGTTACATTATTATTAGTATGTGATCTTTTGGTTTATTATTCAATAATAAACCATTGCAATCGCTCAGGAAAAAAAAATGCTAACCCCCCCTGAAAATTTCATGGTTTACGTTTCAAAGGGTGTAGAATCCGAATCTGCAATAAAAAATTTTCCGTCCGTCCACCGTACGCCGTACGCACGATTTCTCTCAAACGGCTGGAGCAAAAAAGCTGAAATTTTCAGGAAAAAACCATGTTGGTCTGGCGACGCCCCAATTCTTGAGCCATCTCTCTCACTCAATTTAAAGTGCCCTTTAAGGGCTGTCAAAGTTTTGTAAAATCCCTAAAACCCTCAAAACAAGTCGAAGCGGCCTAAATTTATACCTATTTGAAGAACATACCATGAGGAATCTAATGAGCCCCTCACCAGGTCCGTAGGTCAAACCATTCCCGATGTGCCCGATTTATGGTGCCAACATTTGCGTTTTTTGGTTTATTATTGTTTGTTTGTAACCTAGTGATGCCGATAGCGTCGAGTTGTAGTGAATGTGGATACTGGAGTGATAGCCGATGTTGATACTTGTAGTTTATAGCCGATACACGGGTTGAAGCATTCTGATATGCATGAAACGCTGATGATATTTAGGTAAATATTATTCAATATTATTAGTGGGGTAAATAAGTATTCTTTCTCTGGGGTTTATTATTCAATTGGCTTGCGTTCATGATTTGAATTTCTACTAAGCTTCGGAGTGTGCGTGTTTTACAGGTGATATAGCGATTATTGAATTTCAGGAGATATTCATGGAGCACGTAAATCTGTTCTCAACCAAAATACCTATTTGGATTGATCAGTTGATCATATTTGTGTGCCTCCTGAAATTCAATAATCGCTCTATCACCTGTGAAACACGCACACTGCAAATTCTTTCAGTGGGGTTTATTATTCAATTTTATTCATTTGAGTTGCATTCATGATTTGAATTTTTACTAAGCTTTGGAGTGTGCGTGTTTTACAGGTGATAAAGCGATTATTGAATTTCAGGAGATATGCATAGACCACGTAAATCGGTTCTCATCCAAAACACCTATTTGGATTGTTCAGTTGATCATATTTGTGTGCCCCCTCTACATCTGTTTACCTTTGGCTACATCGTTTAAATTTGGATTTGGGGAAGTTTTAACGCAATACGAGTGCTAAAGGACTTGATAAATTATAGATGTTTTTATTTCGGGGGGTATCAGGTTCAATAAAAAAACGCTGCAAATTCTTTCACTGGGGTTTATTATTCAATTGGCTTGCGTTCATGATTTGAATTTCTACAAGCTTCGGATCTGCGTGTTTTACAGGATAGGGCGATTATTGAATTTCAGGAGGCACACAAATATGATCGACTGATCAATCCAAATAGGTATTTTGGTCGAGAACAGATTCACGTGCTCCATGTTTATCTCCTGAAATTCAATAATCGCCCTATCCTGTTAAACAAGCGCACTCCAAAGCTTAGTAGAAATTCAAATCATGAACGCAAGCCAATTGAATAATAAACCCCAGTGAAAGAATTTGCAGCGTTTTTTATTTATCATTAGTAGAACATTTATCACTGGCCCATCACGTCTATCTAGAGTGTAACCGAGAACTGATTCTCCCTCTTCCGAATATCGGCTGCGATTTGCAATGATTTACTGCAAGTCTTGAAGATACTCACATACTGTACTGAATAGGTAATTGGTTTGATTGTTATCATGGTTCTTCTAACGTTCTCATGCTTTGTCCGGATCGTAGTGATTTGCACACGACTCCACCGTGATAAGTTCCATTCATCAGGCATCCGTGGCTTTAATTTAATATTTAGGAGGACTCTGTGCAAGTATTCTCTCGTTACTGCCGTCTCCTGATATTCCGATTGCCAAGTCCAGTCAAATCCTTCATAGGCATTAATTCGGTCTGGATTATGTGCTGATTAGTCTTCGTCAGTGTTTTATCCACTACTTTCTTCGCAACACAATCTGCCTCGTCGTTTCCTTTCAAACTACAGTGTTTTGGAATCCATTTTATAAACACAGTTTTCTGTCGTGTGAATCAGTTTGTAGATATTTCTAGAGCTACCAAAGCCTCGCGCTCACCCTTGGAGTCCGGCAGAAGGGCCCGACTTGTTTCAATGAGTATCTTACCTTCCACAAGTTTAGCTAACAAAACACCGAAGCGTAAACACGAGCACACTTTAAACGTAAATCTTAGTTTTGAAGGGAGATTTAAGCATAGCATATTGCAAGACTCTTACTGCAGATATATCAAAATCATGTCAGCAATAGCTGTTTAACATTTACACGGATCTTTCAAAATTCTTTGGAATTACTCTTTTTGTATACATTAAGGTAAAATTCAAAGCATTGTACTAATCAATCAAAGCTACGCGCGTATTCAATGAAGAAAGAGGTTATACGTACAGTGCAAGTATGTTCAGTGGAGAGGGTTTCGAGAACTGGGAAACATGTTTATAATAAAATCATTTGGATTTTATAATTTTTCCTGAGATTTGGGTTATTCATAGTAAAAATCAACAGTCGCTTGCGGAAAGCAGTGAGATTGATGTTGACTAGACAAGATTCGGACAGGAAGAGAATTGAACTGACACAGCAAGGATCTTGGTGCCACCTCCATCAAATTTTGAAGACGGTATTAAGTTTCAAGGTTAACGATTCCTGGTTCCCAATTATAATCGGTGTATTCCGTCAACCATTTCAACTGCTGATTTTTCGAGCTTTGTCCCAAAAACCTCTAGTTGACAACACGCATTTACCCAATATAACAAAATTCAGTAAAATACGGAAATGTTCTATTTCTTCAAATTCAGTAGGTGCTAGGTTGGATTAAGGATACTTAGTTCTTCTTCTTGTAATTTTCCGTTTTCAATTTTGAACTGTTTTTCATTCTGTTTCAAATACGTCAAACTTTTCACCAAAAGAAAGATCCTTTGCTTTCGAAATCCTTCCATAGAAGCTTCGATGGTCAACTTTCACATTTATTTGACGAGAATCAGAAAAATCTATCTAAATTCATCCCCACCTGCTCCAGGTTTGTTCCAGCAATGTGGCCTATATTAAATTGTTGTTGACAGCAATCCACTGCCTTTTAAATTGCTGTTCAGAGCCGTTAACTGCGGGCAAACATTTGTTGCAACACTCAACCCGAACAATCAATCAATAGGTTTTAATCTCCAAAGGTTTCTCTTGTAATAGCTCCGCTCGTTCACGTTCGTTTCCATCCAACAGTAGTTGTGGGGTAGTTGACCTGTTTTAAAAGCAGTTATCATTTACTTTTCTTGCAACAGTTGGAACCTGTTAACGAAACTTCTTGTTGGAACGAACCTAATATTGTAAATAATATCCACAGTTTCATTTACATCATCAGTTATTCAAAGATCTCAATATCAAAGAGCCATCTATCGTGACAGCACTTCTAATGAAGCAATGTTTGGCAAGAATTGACAATCAAATAGAAGATGGTACATCGTTTATGGCGCAAGTTTCCCCAAACGCGTAGACTTCAGTCAATCGGCTTATCTAGTTGGTGATTAGAACCAATAGAGCTAGCTGGAGTATCTATGGTTTGTGTGTGTGACACCCACAGTGGCAGCCTCCCAACGTCATAATATCGTTGTCAAACAGACCACAGATAATGTACCCTCAAGCAATTGGAGAGGGAAAAACTGTATCATATGCCGAGGGGCCGGAGCAAGGCCCCAGATGTCTGGATGTCCACGTTGCCAGCTACATTGTGGACATCGATCAGACCTAGTGGGATAAGAAAAATAGGATAAGACAATAATGATTTGCCGCAAATCTCTATTCCTGGAAACCAAAACCAATAGTCAGTGATCAGTGATCAGACAAAAGTTAGGAAGGAGTTGCCTGCTCCACTCTTCCCAGCCCAGGAAACATCATGTTTGATATAGGAGCAAAATGGTGACGAATTTCTTATCAAACTACGGTTAACAGATCATATTCTGTAGATAGACAACTTGGATATCAATTCTTGTACTAAGTTTGCAATAAACATTGATTTTGGATTTCGCCACCCTCTCTAATCGATTCGGATTGAGGGAGACAACGAGGTTTGAGACCTGTTCCAGTCTTTCTACTATTGATTCATGTTTCATTATTTGGTCGATGCAGCCTTAAATGAAACGGTTTTCAAATTTAACATCTAAAATGTAGGCTAAACAACTTTCAGATTCAAAACAGAGGCATTTAGGTGAGGTGATTTATTATCTGGCTGATAAAAATCAATACGGAAAGGTTATTTCGTAGGATTGGTAAGACAGTTCCCTAAGTTCCTTTAGTGGTGTTAGAAGTATAGGGTAGGTTGGGGGAATATGCCACAAGTCTGTGGGTAGGTACCCTAGGCTTCTAAAAACGCCTGTTGATGGCTCAACAGTTACATGTTGACACATCTGGTGGTTGTCAACTGTTACCAGCTGTTTTCCTCGTTCATCTGAGGCTTACTTTCCGTTCGTACTTTCTCGTTCACATTACCTTGTAAATCGTGACCTGATTGAAATTATTCCAGACCGCTAGGAGATCCACAGAATTACCTTTTTTCGTGTGTTTGTGCGAAGGAAGGCCTCCTGGGGGAATTCGCCACTTTGTTTTGGAGTAATATGCCAGTGAAATTTGGATGTGGCATATTACCCCCAACGTAGTGGCATATTTTCTCATACCTACCTATTAACTTCAATGATCTTGCCGACCGACTTGTAAAAAAAGTCAGTCAGTTAGGTACTTAGATTGGTAACGAAAGAACAAAAACGTAATTGTTTTTTTAAGTGGCATATTACCCGGACAGTGGCATATTACCCCGAATTTACTGGCATATTACCCTTGAGAGTGGCATAATCCCCCAAACCAGGTGTGTTTAATATTTACCAATTAATTTTGTCAAAACATGGATGAGGAGTGCTGAATCCTTGGGGTTTTGATAGAACAGGAGTTGCCCAATGAAACTAGAGTTGAAGGGTTTCTGTAACTCAAAAACTGTGAGAGATTCATCGATTTTCCAAAAAGTGCGGCATATTCCCCCAACTTACCCTAAATAATCGGCTAGTATATTGAACCATCAATAGGCGATTAATGGGTCACACAACGTTAACAATGTCGATATCTATTCTTATTTATGTATCAATGACAAACGTTGATTGATTTGAACCGAGTTGCCGACCCCTTCAACTCGATTCGAATTGAGGAAGAAAACGAGGTTTCAGACCTGTCCCAGTCTACCTACTATTGATCGAGGGTTCGTATTTCTTCAGAGACGGCGGAAGGCCTTTTGTTTGATTCATGCAGCCAACCCATCGGCGCGAGGGCTTTCCTAATACCCCAATCTGACCCGCCGCCTCTGTACAGCTCGCGTTCATCCTTCAGGAAAGACGAGCTTCGTTTTTCGACTCTCTCCGAAGACTTTCGCTCTCTCAAGGGATAAACCTCTGAACCAGAGCGGGAGGAAACGCCATTTTCTTTGATCGTCAAAATATTTTCGAAGGGTCAAAAGGCCGGCAAAGGGAAACAAGATTGGAGGCCGTTGTGTTGTTTCTATCTCTCACTCCAGTGTATTTTCTTCTTCGATGGGAAAAGGATTCCAATGGAATTTTTTTCAGAGATCCTTCATAACCTACACGAATGAGACCAAATGGTATTACACTAATACAAAGAGTTTCGAAGATATTCAATTCTTTATCATAATTTTCTATTACCTCAGCTAATACTGCTTCCATTTTCCTTCTAAGATTATTGGCTTAATGTCTGGATCACATTTTTGGTTTATTATTTCCAATAATGTACCCTATTAATCGACCAGATACTCCCGGTGGGTCCAGAACCCTTCCTGGGCACAACGGAGAGCTTTCTTCGGGGAGAGCTTTCCAATTTCCAAGCTTTCTGCTCTGATGTACTACCATAAACACCCAAGTACTATAGCAGCTAGTCAATCTGCATTAAACCCAAACGACCGCATCTTGAGACCGACGACCAGGGCAGTCTTGCCCATTCCTCCGAGCCGACTAGTATCCACTTCCCGTCATCTCTACCACAACTTACCGTTCATACTAAGACTCCTCCCAGCATCTTTGGCCCGCCCCATCTCTATCAGCAGATCCTCCTACAAAAAAGCAGTTTTTTCGTTCCTGATTACTGGTGATCCGTCGGATTGCGAAGCTATGACGTCCAGCATTTATACTCCTTAATATTTCTTTCTTATTTCCAAGTGCGCTTAGTGTCCCTTTTCTTTTCTTCTTTTTTTCTGAAAATTGTTTAACTATTTCTATATAATATATTTTGTCACAATTTGCTTCCACCTCATGTATTTAGAGTGATATATTTGTAATTATGTTCCCATAGTAATTTTCTTTTCAAACTGTTAATGTACTGATCGAACTTGCAGCTCCCCCCCCCCCCCCCTTAGCACAGATCGATGATCTATGAGGGGGGTAGTTTCCATCATATTGAGTGGTTTTTATTTTTTTTTTAATCATTTAAATTTCTATTAAATGTTTAATTAAATTTTAATCATTCTATTCTATTCTAAATGGGAGAGTAAGAAGGGTACTGCCTGCTGGCTCCGAGTTAGGGGACAGAGGTAGGCAAAACAATTTATTGATTTCTCCAGGAAGAGAGCGAATGAGCTGCTCAGCCTAGGAAGAAAGGAGATACGTATAGTAACAGGGCTCTTAACGGGGCACTGTCCACTCAATTACCATCTCCACAAAATGGGCAAATCTGACACAACCCTCTGCCGGTTCTGTGGGGCTGAGGACGAGACTGCGTGTCATGTGATCTGCCACTGCCCTGTGCTGGCAAGACAGCGTTTTCTAACCTGGGGGCAAGCTTACGTTGATCCCCAGGTTATTAAAACGGGAGAGGTAAAGGATCTCCTCTCATTCGCCAAAACGTGGTGGGGAAGGGTGGACCTTCCAGCTTTATCTGGGGTTGACGACAATAGGTCGCCACAACAGACCCCGATGGTAATGCCCACCCAGTAATTACCAGGCAGTTAGTGCTTGGGTCCGAGGCAGCTCCTGACGATGGGTACAAGTGCCGTCCACTGGGCATTCAGTGCTCGGTTAGGCAGGGTGCTCAGGTCGGGTAGACAAATGTGCCTGGGAAGGAGTTGGAGGTCACGACCTCCTCCTCCAGCCACAATAGGTCCACCAGGGCCTCAGTGGTTTAAAAAATTAAAAAAAATTTTTTTTTTAAATCGACCAGATAAAAACGAAAGGTTAACCTCTGTGTCCGCCGTTTTGAGCTTTTCTCCGAAACTACTAGGCCTAAGTTGATGAAATTCAGATCACATACCATCAAGGTGTTGTTGGACCTGAGTTCTCGGTATGACGTACGATCAATCCATAAGGTGGAACTGGAGGGCAGCAACATTTGAACCATCGAGGTTTGAGAAAATTTCGAAATAATATGAGGTTTTTGATTTGTTATTGGTAGACATCAGTTCAATGAATTAAATGAGCCCTTCCGGATTGCTTTGACGTTCATCCACTTTCTTTTAGGGCTGGGAAACGAACATTAGGAGGGAAAGTGTAGCAATATGTGGTTTCTCCTTTTCCGTATCTTGAAACATCTGGAGTCTTGAAGCTTTCTGGTGTTCTCTGGTTTGGCAGTCTAATCGATTCGAAAGGTTAAGTGTAGTGTTCTACCACCTTCTTGTTATAAGAAATTAATCGAACCGTATCGGGCTCGGGCGTTAAGACACCTATTAATATTACTTAACCACCCCCAAAACGCTCCATTTCAAATTCCTTGTACTCAAATAGGTAGGATAGAGTTCTACCAGCTGAGCAGGCGACATATTGGGTTGTTCGGAAAGTAATTTCGTTTTTTTGGGGAACATGAAAGACAGTTTTCGTATAATGAATAAATATTTTATTAAATTATACATTGGCCATTCTGGTCCAACAACTTTTGCCATCTTTCTGGCAGTAACATAATTCCTCTCTCATAAATGTTTTGGTCCTTGCTGGCAAAAAACTGGTTCAGGTGGTTTTTGACATCTTCATTTGAGGTCTTGCCACTTTTAAAGCTTGAATAGGACGTACTGCAACATCCACCATATTCTCCAGATCTGGCGCCTTCCGACTACTTTTTGTTCCGGTCCCTGTAAAATTTTTTGGGTGGCAAAACCTTTACAAATGAAGATGTCAAAAACCACCTGAACCAGTTTTTTGCCAGCAAGGACCAAAACTTTTATGAGAGGGGAATTATGTTACTGCCAGAAAGATGGCAAAAGGTGTTGGACCAGAATGGCCAATATATAATTTAATAAAATATTCATTCATTATACGAAAACTGTCTTCCATGTTCCCCAAAAAAAACGAAATTACTTTCCGAACAACCCAATAGAACACCCAGAAGCTCTCTCTCGCTGTTGTTATTGAAATATAATATTGTTTCATTTATATTTTAACAGCTGAACTTGGAGATAGTGCACCTTGCAATTGTGTTCCACCACCATCCGCACAGCTCCAAGGAGCTTCCAATGTCTGGAGGTACGGTTTAAATTGCAAGGGTGGTTTTTAATGAATTGATATTTATTTTAATTTCCTTAGGGTGAGGAATATTGAATAAACGAATTAAATCGTGTTAATTGTTTTTAAAACTTAAATTTAAAATATCTTCAACTGGCTCAAGTTGGAATAGTGCACACTAACTTCGTTTAATCGAACGGTTGCATCCTATTTTTATTTCAGATTTGGACTCTGAGTGAAATTTCATGAAAATTTGACCTCTCAATCAATTTTTTTCTTACACTAGGGATACAAATGATCTTTCAGTATTTCTTACCCTAAATCATGCGGCAATGCCCGCTTCCTGATTGGTCTGCATTTTGATGAAATTATGAATTAAAAGTAAATTCTTATAAAAAGGACAACTGAGATACAAAAGGGCAAAACCATCCTCTCCATGTGAAAACTTCCTCGGTAAACTTGTCTCCCCTTCTCCCGAACACAGATTCATGGTACGACGCTAAATGATGCTATTAACACAAATGATTATCGAATGAGCTCATTTCATTAAATTCTAATTGCGTCCCTACAATCATGACTTCAGATATAACGAATTAATGCCACCTTTTGTCTCCACCAGGAATTCGATCGGTGCGAACAGACGGTACAGAGATCAGACTGTTGTTAACCCTCTCTGGGCTTTCCATTTTTAATTTCTCAAGGTTAAACGTAAAAAAAAAAAAAAAATAATTTGTCAAATACTAGAATATCATTTGTACACCGCATTTTACTTCAAACATCCTTCGGGTCAAATTATCATAACATTTCACGTAAAGTACAGATCTAAAATGAAAAAAAGGGTTCTCATTTGAAAGAATGAAGTGGGCGTGCACTGTGCCAACTTGCCCCATTAGAAAAAGATTAAAATAATGGTTGAATGTAGGATTTAAAAAAATGCGTTACTATTTTTCTTAACATCTTTCACACTAAGGGAACTAAAACGAATACGAATTCATTAAGAACCACCCTATGTATGAGGAATTATGTAAGGGCCATACATCGGGAATGGTTTGAGCTACGGACCTGGGGAGGGGCTCATTCGATTCCTCATGGAAAGTTCTTCAAATAAAGTCCAAATTTAGGCCGCCTTGACTTTTATTGAGGTTTTTAGGGATTTTACAAAACTTTGACAACCCTTAAAGGGCACTTTAAATTAAGTGAAAGAGCTGGCTAAATAATTGGGGCGTTGTCGGAGCAATATTGATTTTTCCTGAAAATTTCAGATTTTTTGCTCCAGCCGTTTGGAAGAAATCGTTTATTATTGAATAATAAACCATTGTAATCGCTCTTGAAAAAAAAAAATGCTAACCCCAACTGAAAATTTCATGGTTTACGTTTCAAAGGGTGTAGAATCCAAATCTGCAATATAAATTTTTCCGTCCGTCCGCCGCAGGAGATATGCATAGAGCACTTAAATCGGTTCTCAACCAAAATACCTATTTGGATTGATCAGTTGATCATATTTGTGTGCCTCCTGAAATTCAATAATCGCTCTATCACCTGTGAAACACGCACACTCCAAAGCTTCAAATCAAGAATCATTGAATAATAAACCCCAGTGAAAGAATTTGCAGCGTTTTTATTGCAGATTTGGATTGTACACCCTTTGAAACGTAAACCATGAAATTTTCATTATTATTGAATAATAAACCAAAATAAATTACTTTATAATATATTGATGATGCATCATGCACGATGTTTTTCTCAGAAGAAACGGTTTTCATGTTTATTGCTTAATTGAATCAACGTTCCGCGTAGATCAAAATCGAATGGTGTCGCCCCTGTTGACATGAGTGCAATTCAGATGATATTGTTTTATTCATATTTTGAGCTTCGACGTCCATCTTCCCGCCTGTGTGGCAAAGAACGTGCGAGCGTTGGGCAATATAGAAAGTCGCCGTGGGATGGGAGGATTTATCTCCGCTTCACATTCGAGTCGAGCGCTCCGCCGGACCGTGAAAAACTGCCCCTTTTCCCTCAGCCCGTCTGTCGTCAAATTGGAAATCGCCACCGGGTTGCGGGGATGGCCTCGGTCCTCGTTCTCCCGGCGGTAAAAATGCTATAACTCTCGGCACATTAACGTCGTCGAAATTTATTCATCTGAGTTAAGTCGTGAATTTACAAATGTAAACGGCGATGTCTGGTTGTGAATCAGTTATATCGCCATTTGCTTCTCGCAGAGGTAAATGGTTCAAATCACGTTGAGTTAATTCATTGGATGGCTCATTCATCCAGGTATTGGACCACAGTTTCGACCAGGAGTGCAATTCAATGTTCAAACTGAATGTTCAGTTTGGCGTGAATACAAGTTAAGTACATTACTTTGGTTTACGAAAATGGAGAGTAATAGCCAAACAAGACAATAAGAACAATAGGGCTCCATGTTGCCAACTGCTGATTTCAAAAAACTTTCGTTAATAACCTTATGAAAGGGAAAGTGAATGATTTGGTTTTGGGTGTTATGGTTAATTTTTCACTCAAAGAGGAATTGCGATGGTCAGCATAAATCAGGAAAAAATGCATAAATTATAAACCTTGCTGTTAATAAAAGATGCTTTGGAGACCTATTGTGACCGATGGGGTCTTACTGTGAATTTAGACAAATCTAAGATTTTAGTATTTCAAAATGGTGGAAGACGGCGAGCTACTGAGAAGTGGTTATACAAGGGTGAACGTATTGACATTGTTTCAGAGTATGTCTACCTTGGCATGACACTGACCCCAAGAGTCTCATTTGCAAAACATTTGAAACGTAAGGCAAAAAGCGCAAAATATGCAATGAATTATGTTTGGGGTAAGGCTTTTGGAAATCCAGATATTCCTTTGCAGGCAAAGCTCCAGGTGTTCAATGCTATAGTGCGAGCAATTCTGGGATATGGCGCCCAGCTATGGGGCTACCAGGAATATGCTTGTGTTGAGGCTGTACAATTGCTGTTTCTGAAGAAACTTTTCTATTTACCTCTTTCTGCTACCAACTATTTGATTCATCTTGAGACTGAACTGTGCACATTATCACAATTTACTTTGGGTTTGCATCTCAAGTCATATTACCAAATAGGCAGATAGCATGTCAGATACACGCATCCTCAAAAAAACGAAGATCCTTCCAAAAGTGGTTGCACTTAGAGAAACGTCAAGAGGATATTTTGGGCAGAAATAAGGGAACAGAACCGAAAGTTTAAAATCCATGACCCAATGGGCAAAACGTTCGATATCGAACTACTGAAAGCAATGCTGGCAGGATTCTCGCGGGTTTCCAGGAGAGGAAATTCATGACCTTCAGACGCAGAACAAATGAATTAATTCAACATACAACGAAATATAAGGAATGATGGATCCCCAAATCAAGTGTGCGAAGTTTTATACGCAGAATCAAGGTATTGAAAAATTGGTTTGACAGCAGACGACCCTTTAATGAGATTTCTGTTGAGCTCGGAAAAATAGACGACGTAGCCATTCAAATTCATGGCCCACGAGAGCATTAATGCCGAGATTCTTGTGCAACCTCCAGGACGCCGAGAACGTATTTCACTTCTTCTGTGTCTGCCGAGTTCTTGAGGAATTTACCCACTTTCCAGCATCTCTCCGCGGCATCCGTTCTTTCAATTTATGAAGCCATTTTTATGTTGAATGGGGGAAAAAATTTGACGTGCATCGTCCTTTTCCAAATCATCGTGGAGGTATAGGAAATTTCTGGTTGAACAATTTAATTTTTAAATCATATATTGATCATTTAATTTAAATTACAGTTGAACCTCATACCCTATTATTATCAAGATTTTGTTTCTACATATACATATATATTTCAAGTTCCGTCTTCTTCTTCTTTTGGTATTGTTTCCATTATTATTAATATAAACAAATTAACATATAACATGGTTATCAGCTCGAATCTGGCAGACGGTTAGAAAACCATGCAGTAATGTTTATATGGTTGTAAAAACCACTGGTAGTTTAATGTCAATGTTGAAATCCTAAATAAACGAATTTCTTCTTCTTCTTCTAAACCTTGCTGTAATAATTTTGCAGAGTTTGTACTGCGCATGTGCGAACTTAGAACCCAACAAACGCCGAATTCACCCAACCTATTCGCCCGATCTAGCTCAAATGACGAGGGTAGCCTGGAAATGACGATTTGATTATCTTCCCCTTTTTTCCCAATTATGACTTTCATCGTAAACAGGGCTTTATTAGTTGGGTGAACCTCAAATTCTTTCAACATCATACTCATTAATTCCATCATTTTCCCTCCCTTTTACTCTAGTAAGTCATAACTGTTCCTCGCTGTATTCATTTGGGTGCTGTCACATCCTCTTGAATCAATTCTAATCGGCGTCCTCTAGAGGACCAAACCTTGGTATGGACTAAGTCACTCGCGACGAAATTATGGAAACCCATTTCAATAAGAACGGAGTAAAATAAAACGTTGTCTATATTCCCACGAAAATAATGAGCACACAGTAAAATCGATTTCGGAGGTTAGTTCATCTTCGTATATATAAAGATGAAAGTATCAGAGTATATCCGTTTTTCATGCAGGGGGTGGTTGGACGCTGTGCGGGTGGAATTCACCCCCAGTGAAGGGTGGAGGGCCCCAGCGGGGCGGAGCGTCTCCCAGGGCAAACGACGTGCTCCTTGGGGACTTGGAATATACGATTTTTTGATTTCGCGTATTGTTTTTATACTCCCTCCTTGTGTTATTCACCTATTTCTTTTTAACCTGCATAACAGGGCCTTTAAACTAGTCAGTATTAGAGAGCTAATGCCAAGTGAAGGAAAAGAAAAAAAAAACTAGTCAGTAACAAACATGAAGTCAAAGTACATCACAGACCTTATACTTCTTTGGGTTCGGTTAAGGATGAAATTAACGTACAGGATAAAAGTGAGGTTTATAAACTAAAATATTCACGTGGGCTTGAATACTGTAATTAAACTGGTAGGAAATTTAGGGAACGAACAAAGGAGCATGAGAAGGATTTCAGGGACAACAAAGGTGATTCTGCGTTTGCAAGTCATCTGAATGAGTCCAATCGTAGCTTTATCTTTGATGTGACAAACAGGCAATATGTAGAATTTCCTCACTTTTGCCCAAAGGGAGGTATGTTGGATGTGGTAGAAAAAATTCGAAATTGTTGAGAGTGATAGGTCAGGAAAATGTTTAAATTGAAGTTATTCCCCAAAACATTTCACTGTTGTTGGGTTCATTTTTGCAGTAGGTTCGGCTTCCCTCCTCCATAATGATACTGTTTGTGCCCTCCTTTCACTTAGTAAGCCTTAAGAGGCATTGGTTGGTCCTCCCCGTCCCTTTCTCTTCCCTGAGCCAATAGGATTCAATCTCGTTTCAGTTCACGTTTGTTACTGATGATGACTTAACTGTCGAAATCGATTTAACTGTGTACTCATTATTTTCGTGGAAATATAGACAATGTTTTATTTTACTCCGTTTTTCATGATCAAACATTGGTTCAGAATAACGTCTTCAAAGAAAAAGGAAAACGTCTCAGTAGGAGAATTAAGAGAGCTAGAGAATCAGCCCACTGGTGAGAGAGAGCCAGCCTGTAGTTTGACCTACAAGTTTAGTTAGGATGTATTCGCCCAGCCCTTGAGTAATGATTTTCACTCCCCCATCGGAATCCTGTGAGACATCATAATTTTTTTCAAGTTTAGTCCTATGAGATCGGGCATTCTATACGCAAGGGAGAGAGACAACATTCGCGTGATATTCTCCCAGGCCTCTAATGTACACGGGTGAGAAAGGAAACGTTTGAGTAATAGTTCTTTCCGTTCCTCTACTTTATTTCATTCCCCTCTCGCCGAATACGTGCTCTGGAGGGCTGCAAATGAGGAAGTTTTAATTTTCGCTAAGTAATCGTAAAGTTGCTGAGTAAGAGCGAGTAATAAATCATGGAATATACCTGACGTTATAGCAGCCGAGTGAACAATTGGTAAATAACTGACCTTTTGGAATGCAATGCGCCTTGAAATGTGAACTGAAGTGTCTAAACATTGTAGGTAGTTTCGTTTAACTTCGTGTAACAGCAATCGCTGCGTGAGCAGCTGGCGGGAAAGTCGAATGACATAAAGTCAACATCTGTTTATTGTCCTGCGGAGTTGGAACGGAGTCGCTCTTACGAAGTTACTTTGACGCCTCAGGCCCATAAAACCTACTAATGCTCTCCCCGCCCCCTCCATCTCACGCAGGGCTCTCCATAACTCAATAAAGCTCGACGCTGTTTGTGAACTGATCGCCTGCCTCCGATACCTCCGGCTTTCCCAACCTTTTGGACCGAGTCGGGCGATTCCTATCTAAACTAGTTGATAGCCCCATTCGTCCACCTCTCGCTAACTCCTATCGGCCTTAATGGGGTCGCGTCGGGCAATCACAGTCCCCTTTACAAAACAAGCTCCGGCTCAGGAAAAAAGAGCTTCATCAGATTTATCTGAGAGCTAATAGTTCATAGGCGGCATGAGAGCCACTTGTTTCATTTTGCCGGTTTGGGCCCTACTGGCAACTTGCGGAGCGGAGTTGATGGTATTGTAAATCAAACTCATCACAATATGAATATAGTTTCCTAACACTAGTACTGCTCAAAATAAAGTACCTTCTGATGATAAATAGATAGATAGAAATATAAGCAACTTGCTTCAGATAGAAGGCCAAGCTAAAAACGTATCTTTCTGAATCAGGAAAATTTCTGTCTGTCCATCTGTTTCTGCAGACTTTTTGCTGACTACCACTAATGAGTTTTGTTCCCAACTCCAGGATTGATTGAACATCAGCTTTCTAATTGAGTTGAAATGATTGACGCTTGTTGAAAGATGACTGTCTTGCAGAAAACTCAAATACGAATAGTAAACATAGATATTTATTGGTATTACTGTTCAGTAACAAGCCTCCATTAACCTTTTGTAACTGCATTTGGAATTCAAGAAATATTTCCTAATATCACACCAAAAGCAAAGCATACTTAAACGGCGAATTCGACATTCTAGAGGTTTTATGCAAATTTAGATCAATAATTTAATTTTTAATATAATTTTGTGGCTCTACTCGCTTCGTTTGAAAAGAAATTTTAAATTTTAGGGTTTTTTCCAACTTGAGTGAATTTGGTGATGAGTTTAAGAACAGTTGCCTGGGTAGCGTCGGCTAATTTTGTTATATTCTTATGTTCGATATGTTTGTTACAAATCTCCTCACAAGGGAGGACGGGAACGTCTTTTAATTATAAGATATGATGAGGGTGGAAGATGGAGAGAAGGATGAATAGTCCCCCAATGACTAGCAGTCACGGATAGAGCCCCAAAGAACGCGGGTGGTGATACCACGAATTAATCTCTCTGAAATGTTCACTATCAGTATTTCATCGAGCCGTTTCTAGCACCACGTGCTTTCGTGTTTCTGTTCTACGTGGTTTTGGCCTCGATGTTATTTGTCGTCACCGTAGTCAGCTTGGATACTGTCGCTTCAGGCCATTTCTGTGATTAATATTTGGTACATGATTTCTTGAAAATAACATTCCATTAAAATTATATTAGCTGATGCGAAGTTCAAAATTTATTAGACGACTGTTGTTCACACCAGTCTCATTCAACTCATTTGTCGATGTTCTTTCCGTTTATTATTTTCAATAATGACCAAAAAAACACATTTTTAATCCCTCCCCCTCCCATCAAATTTGTCACGATACATTTCAAGATCTGTAAAATCTGAAAATCGAATGAAAAAACGCTACTAATTATTACACAGAGGTTTATAATTTCTGATTAGAGCTTTAGAGTCCACCTGGACAGCCACGAAAGGAACGTGAGACAAAAATGAGCTTTTCTCTTCCAAATACAAATTTCAACTACCAATATGCAAAGGAGATCAATCTTGTTCGCTTTCTCGGCTTTAAATCGTGATGCAAAAGACTCAATCCTAACTTTAAAAGAAGTTCAGTTGTAGGTGTGAAATACCTAAGAAAAAAAAATGAAAATTATGAAATGATTGTCGAACTTCAGAAAAACGTGTTTTGCAACAGCGACATTAAATGTATATAAATAGATATATACATTTTATATCTACCCAGCAAGAACCATCGTGGAGGTGAAAGCCAAATTCCATCTTTAACCCAAGCTTCATTCCTATTATTACAGCTGAGGAGACAAGGGAAGCAAAAAAGTTTATTAATTACCTCACATCTGCAGAACCAATAAACCTTTTCATATTAATGAAGGTTGATTTTGCGAATTGTGGAACGATTTATGCTTGCCTTTGTGGTCTGTTGCAATCCTGTCAATAGTGGCTTTCGTCGTCGCGAATAATCACCCTTTGCTCCACTGGCAATTTAGCGAACTCACGTTGTGTAAGCACTTACTGTATTCATCGCGTATTTACAGCTAATACAGTTCAGTCACAAGGGTTGGGGGCAATCAACTGATAATAGGATAAGAATGTGTTTTGATGATTTTAGCAAACTCTTGCGGGTGAGTGCTCCTGTGTAAGCTCTCTGCAATTTTGCGCGCATCATTTCGAGCCCTCCCATTGGTTCATTCTTTGGACTCGGATCCAATCAACGCTGTGTTCCCTTCCATTCGGAGCACAAACGGGGTTTAGCACCCGGACAGCGCACCCCTAACCCCTTCTCACGAAACTCACAACTTCACTATCCCCTCACCCATCCTAAATCTCTGTTTGGCGCGAGGATTTGAAACTCTTCTGCTCTTCAATGAAAATTCATGGGGAAAAGTTGGAAAATATTATGATAATATTATCCTTACTATATTATTATTACCAGGTATCTTTTGGTTTATTATTCAATAATAAACCATTGTAATCGCTCTGTAAAAAAAAAAAAAAAATTCTAACCCCCCTGAAAATTTCATGGTTTACGTTTCAAACCGAATCTGCAATAACAATTTTTATGTCCGTCCGCCGTACGCACGATATCTCCGAAACGGCTGGAGCAAAAGATCTGAAATTTTCAGAAAAATCCATCTTGGTCCGACGACGCCCCAGTTCTTGAGCCAGCTCTCCCACTCAATTTAAAGTGCCCTTTAAGGGCTGTAAAAGTTTTGTAAAATCCCTAAAAACCTCAAAACAAGTCGAATCGGCCAAAATATTTACCTATTTGAAGAACATACCATGAGGAATCGAATGAGACCACGTCCGTAGGTCAAACCATTCTGTATGGCCCGATTTATGGTGCCAACATTTGCGTTTTTTGGGTTTGTTTGAAACTAGTGATGCCGATAGCGTCGAGTTGTAGTGAATGTGGATACTGGAGTGATAGCCGATGTGGATACTTGTAGTTTATAGCCGATACACGGGTTGAAGCATTCTAATATGCATGAAACGCTGATAATATATTGGTAAATATTATTCAATATTATTACTGGGGTAAATAAGTATTCTTTCACCTGTGAAACACGAACACTCCAAAGCTTAGTAGAAATTCAAATCATGAACGCAAGCCAATTGAATAATAAACCCCAGTGAAAGAATTTGCAGCGTTTTTCATATTGTCCAGGGTGTGCAGATCAGCCTGTGCTCCTGCCAGCAGCCGCCTCTGCCTTCCCAATAAATGAAACAAAAGCTGATTTAAAAAATTGTAGCTCAAAAAGATTTGCAGGCGAGACCATATGTTACGTTGGAAAGTCATCGATTTAGCTCAAATCATCATGATACCATTCAAACTTCAATCTAGGTTGAATAAATTACGAGATAGCCTTTGGACACACTCTGCTTATCAGGACAGCCTATCAGATTGCATATGTCCTACAGAAGCCCCATTCAAATTTCACCTTTCTAAATCGATTAGGGCAGAAAATAGGCATTGTTAGTTAGTGCAGGTTGTTTTGTGACGCACAAGCTCACTTCTATTGGAAATAAGGAACCGGGATGCCAATGGTGGTACACACGACTTAGAAATCAACGAATGGAACAACTGATATTTAAAGAGGATCTACCACGCTTGAATCGAAATGGGCTCTTTTCTTTGGCATCACAAATTCAATTACAAGATACGGAGGCACGAAGGCGCCTACTTTAGGTGACGTTCTACAGGCTATGTTCAATAAACGTAGATCAGTGATTTACTTAGAAGGGTTAATCTAAAACAGATATAATAGAACTCTTTGTAATAATTTTCAGCGCTTTTCCTCTCGCTCGGAAAGCGAACGTCTGACTATTATTGATAAATAATTTTTCTGTAATCCAATATTCGAAATTTATCTCACAACACCATTTTTATATTGTGATGCTCCAACATGTTACATAGCATGTAACAACGATTGTAATAGTTTATCATTATGGAGGATGATTGACGATGACTGGATCTATGCTGCAGGGAAAAGTTACTTTCGTTACGACCAAAGTTTGGCCTTGTACAGAAAAGACGACAAACGATATCGTTTTCAAGAACGTAAAATTATACAGAATCAATCGGGAACAGTTCATCGACGCGGAGATCGAGTCCAAGGTCCCATTCGATGACAAATTGCAAGTAAGTTCGAGTAATTGAGCCATTTTCAATATCACCTCGGCTTACAAGCGAAAAGCAACAAGTCCAAATATCATCTTTAAAGAAGAGCAAATTTAAAGTTTTGGCTCCTTAGCTTCAAGGTAGAAGTAATTACATTCCTGGATTCTACAGTATTTTTTTAAAACAGTTTTACTTGCAGCAGTGAACATTGCAAGCTCATAGAACAATACGAATCGCCTATTTGGTTCAGTTCCAACAAGAGGAACTGTTACTTAGTGCCGTTCGACAGACTACAACTAATGCGTTCCCTCTAGCTATTCTACCAAAAGTCGAAGTACTAATGGTTTTTTCTGTTACTTTCTGTTAGTCTTGGAATAACAGCACAAGAGTTTCTCGAATCGCCTATAGTTTTTTTTTAAATCATAAAACTCTGTAGTTATTCAAAACGGTTATATTATTCGTGTGCCAGTTATTGATTACAGGAGCCCCATTCTGGCCGAATTAGAGTATTTTATACTTACTTACATACTGCATTTTTGTCACTCAGGATGTAAGTTTTTACTGTCTGACCAACACTGCACGCCGTGTTTCCAAGCCTAACAAGATGTAGGGTAAAAGCGCCAATTGTTGACACTAAGCCAAATGTTGACACTTCAATTTCAAAATGTAAAAATCTGCCAAGTATTGGCACATAGCTTCCTAGTATCCATAACATGACTGTATAGATCATTGAAAATTATTATTAACTAAAGAACTTCGTTCAATTAGGCGAAGTAAATGTTGAATTAGAGTAAATTTATTGTTATGCAAGCATAACTTGAGAAAATAAAGGTAGGCAAACTATTGAACAAACTATAAAATATACCTAATAAGTCCGAACAATCCCTGAAAATTTCAGCGAAATCGGTCAAGAACTCCCGAAGTTATGGGCGTAACAAGGATTTCACATTTGCGCATGCGCAGAGACTACTATTGATCCGGGGGTCATGACACTTATAGGGGACAATCTACACATCAAACCGAACAATCCCTGAAAATTTCATCGAAATTGGTCAAGAACTCCCGGAGTTATGCGCGTAACAAGGACTTCACGTTTGCGCATGCGTAGAGGCTACTATTGATCCGGGGGTCATGAAACTCTAGGGGACTATCTACACATCAAACCGTCAAACCAAAATTTCATTGAAATTGACAGAAATCAGTTAATGCGCAGTAACAAGACGTTCGCATGCGTAAATTGGTATTGTAGGTGATGTCATGATCATAGGGGACCATAACTGATTTTTCTCAATCTGGTTTCATCGAAATTCACGGTCGAATTTGCGTAACCAAGGATTTCATTTTGCGCATTGAATAGTCATGAAATCCATAGGGGACCATCTACACCCTTTTACAATCTGAAAATTTCATCAAAATCGGACTATAACTTCGTGTAGTTTTGCCCGTAACAAGGATTTGCTGACAGACAGACAGACACGGAACCAAAATTGTTCAGAAAGGTCTAAAACGCAAAATGCGAGTGGAATTTTTCACATTCCGAAAGCGAAAACAATGCTTCCGCTACTTTAGTAGACTCGGAAGCAATAAGGTATTGTGCCACTGTAGGTACTCGAAATCGGTGTCATTCTGCTGATAAGAAAGTAGTTATTGAGGTCGGCCGCCTCCACTTATTATAACACTATATAAACCATCTGGGTGATATTGAAGCCGATGACAGGCTGTCATTGACAGCTGAAGCAGATACTCCAGCGACGGCAACCTTGTCCAACATCGTTGTGAGTAGTGAGTTAAGTCGACAAATTTAGACTTTTTAAGTGAAATATTGCGAGTAAAAATTACCATTTCACATCTTTTGCTATATGAATAACATAAGGAAGAAGCGTAATGCATTAATACCCTAAATTTCAATAGAAAACCACGGTTATGTTCGGTGTCATCATTAGGTCTCACGAAATAGTTTAGTGTCCCAATGTTGACACCTGTGTCAACATTAGGGGAAGTCGTTGATTTGGTTGCTAAGGTGATATTTGGATGTGAATAATTTCGTAGTGTATCGAGACGTTTGAATTTCTTAATTCAAGGTAGTGGAACCTTAAGTTAACATCGTCTGATCCAAATGTTGACATTCAGTTCCTAAAGTTGACATCATTTTTTTTTTTCTTGAATAGAAAACGTTATTTTATCAATACATTAGGTAGGTAGTTATTGTTGTGGACTTACTTGATTTGTTGGACTGGTTCATATGATTGAACACAGTATGATGGCCTTTCAGTCTAGTTTTATATATTTTTTAAAAAATATTCCTCCTACGTTTCTCCATGTTTTTTCATAGCAACTGGTTTCCATGGAATTCATGTCATAATTGGCACAATTTTTATCCTAACATGTTTAATTCGTCATATAATATATCACTTTTCCCTAGGGACTGGGGCTTCTTCGCAGACTGAAAGGCCATCATTCTGAGTTCAGTTATTGTTGTGGGCACAGAACCTGTTTGTTTTTATACCCACACCTACCAGGTCTACCTAATATTATGCTAAAAATGTAACTACGTATTCTTTGCTGAAATGTCAAAAACCTTGAAATATATCGTCGGGTTCCGGGTAAAAGTGACCAAGTAACATTTTTTTCAAAATGAGCTTTTTTGTCATTCCGGTACTAAGGAACGTTGTCTACTGTGTGTTGTTGCTAAGAACGTTATCTTCAAACTGATGTGCAGGAAATACTTGAAAAAAAATTTTACCTGCCTGACCCAAAGAGTTTTATGTGACCAAATGGCATTTGAACTCAACCACAAAACACGAGATGGATTATAAATGTACTCTCGCTGGTGCATGTAAATGTTATCAATTGCCATTTGATCACTTTTACTGTGTAAGATTTGTAAGATTGCATAGTGGGCAGGTGAAAATGACCAATTACAGTGATAGGTAATGGATAACCTTTTCTAACAGAAATAGGTATATCATTGTTATTAGATGCTTGGCAACACGATAAATTAACGAAAAAACTATTCAATCCCTCAATTTCATGTAACTATGCAACAGATTTTCGAAGAATTGAATTGACCAAATGAGTAAAGCTTGAAACTCCAGGCAGGTAAAAATGATCAAATAGAGTTTTCCGGAAAACAGCTCTTATTTAATCTGAAGTGAATTTTGAAGCACGATATCATAGGCGGGCACTAGCTTACTACCTACAGGATAAAGAAAAATCGAAACATAGTCGGATGAGACATCACACAACCAGTGCTCGTAAGAAGAAAATAGGTGAAACTTCAGATCGCTCCCCTGTAAAATTTTGCAAATGTTACTTGGTCACTTTTACTCGGAACCCCACGATATTTTAACACGTTTTGAATATCTTTTGTTCATTTATAGGCCTTGAGTAACAACTTCAGAACAGCGAAGGGTCAATATTCAAATTGGTGCCAACTTTAGGAACTGATAATGTCAACATTTGAAATTTTCTCGGAAAAATGTGTCAACATTGGGTGCAAAAAGGCATGTTTGAAAAAATTGTTTGCGATAATAAAAAAAAACTATTTTGGTAAGTCCAATACGTGCAAACTGTTCGCAAGGAACTCACAATTCATAGGTTACAACTACCTAAAAGTTTCATTTTCTTGAACACTTTTGTAGAACGCGGAATTTAATGATTTGTCTCTCTTATAGTGTCAACAATTGGTGCTTTTACCCTACTGCTTGCGAACCATCGACCAACAAACAAATTAAAACATTAATGGACAGGGTACTTAATGCATTATTAGAAGTAATCAGAAAAAATGAAGAATACTTAATCCCCGTTTTTAAATCCATCGGAAATGAAATGAGGTAGGAATAAAGAAGTGTCAAGAAAATTCCATTTTTGACAAAAGAATAGCATTAAGACATCACCCTCTATACCATTCTGTCAGCATGTCTCTTACATGCGTGTTATTCAACCTTTGACAGGGGAAAGGCAAGTTGTTTCTTTTTTTAATGTGTTTTAGTTCTTTTTTCCAGTCAAGATTCAATTGATTTGTGACTTAGTGCTACATGAAACTCTGTTTTCTAGGTTTTAAGTCAACCTGGCGCTAAAACTGACAAGTTAGTTAAGTTTGAAAGAGCCCCCCCGTAACAAAAGATCAAGTTCCTTTCACGCTCCCCCCCCCCCCCCAAGATTTACTACCTCCGTCTAGTCTGCAGCGTACTCTCGATGAGGATTCACCTGTTTTTTATTGTTTTCATTGGGTTTTCCACACCTCGACTTTTGTGGAGGAGCGCCTCACCTGTAACATGGATTTTTATCTTTTCCTTGAAACGTCTTCATTGGGTTTTCCACACCTCGACTTTTGAGGCCTTGTGGTAGAATAACCAGATATTCGACGAAGGAAAGGAATCCTATAATCATTGAGCCTACAACCATCAAAAATCGATGTAAGTACATTCACATTGATGTTCACCCCATCGACGTTTCTTGTCCGCCGCCATTAACCACGTGAATCCAGCTGACCATTAAGCTAATTCCGTCATCATTTCTTCCGCAACCGTCATGTCATTAATTTAATAACATGATCGTTGTTTTCTTATTGTTTTTGGTGTTGGATTCCAGTTGATGGTGAAGTGCTCTCACTGGGTCTTTTAATGGTGGATTCAAAATACATTCCATAATATTACGCCGGAAATGAGGAGTTTAATTTCCATGGCGTTTATCAATGCCCAGTTGATGGGAAGTGCTCTCACTGGGTGAATGGTGTGCAGTGGCCTTAAAACAACTTTGCCTTCCATGTTCAAAACTCTAACGGTGACTGTCCGTAAGTCCGATTGCCCTTTACCGCCGGTGAGCAAAAATCGTACATTGTAATGTACCGAACAATCACACCGGAATGGTACACGATACTTACATTTAACTTAGGAGCGGCTCCGAGGTGAGATATTTGAGGCCATGTCTGAGAAAAGAAAAAAAGGAAATAATTTGTATACAAATTTTCATCAAAATTGTTTATATCATTCAATTTTTTAATTCACAAGTGCTGAAGCTCGCAGGATTGATCGTAATGAAAACAGGAACCTACAGGTTTTAGAAGGCACTACTATGCAATCCTTTAAATTGCCGGTAGCAAATAGCTTTTGTGTTACGTGTTTGCGAGCTCACTACAATAATATTGTTGTCTAGGCAAAGGAATGGCACACTCCAATTTTCCTTGAGCCCACATAATATGTGACCTCAAAAAAAGTGGAGCGTGCTTTTCCGTTTCCACGTCAACATGATAACATTTCATCTGAAGACCAATCAGATTAGCTATTCGCATCTTGTGAAAGTGGAGCTCTCAAGCCAAATTCCCGATTGGACTCAGCTCTATTAATTTTGGTTCTATTCTCATTCCCCGTGTCCCCTCCCTATCCTCCAGGAAAACGCTAGCCTCTCCTCCTCGAACTTCCCCTACCCAACACAATTCCCAGATCATAACATTGCGTTCATTGTGTGGTGTGCTTTATAATTTCGTTTACTTAAATTCTCACTCCGTTTCTATATGCTCTTTTACACAGTGTTTTTTTTTTTTAATATTTATGTTAGTAGTATTTAATTAGGTTAGGTGTTTGATTAGTAAAGGGATTGGTCTAGCTAAAGCTTGAAAGGAGCCAACTTCACTGGGAGCCGTAAGTGATTCGTTAGTATTATTTTAGCGCGTTTTAATTTTTTTTTTTCGGGATTTTGTTAATGGTGAAGTACGTAGTTTTATTAGACCATTGGTAGCATTTTAAACATTTTCCTTCTAATGGATAACCCTGCCAACGACGTCATCATGGTCCTTCCAGAAAAGTAATTTCCCTCTTGGCAAGAATCCCACAGGCGAAATTAGTCCTTACGGCCCCCCGCGTTTGGCAGCTATCGTTTGGCAGGATAAAGATAGGCAAGCCAAGGAATCGACATTTTTCTGTGGAATGGTTCTCTGTTTATCCATGGCTCTGTGGTAATGCTTACACTAATAAATGTACTGTTGGCCATGGGGGGGGGGGGGGAATACTAGCGAATTTGTTCGTTTGGCTAGATAGTTGGGGCAGACAGGGAGGACTCGAAATGTAGACTCATCCCCGTATAGTGAATTAATCATCATATTAGAATGTGATCAAGTAACATTATCCCATGGATATCCATGATTTTGAAAAATTTTGCGTCGTAAAATCCCCCCACCCCCCTACACACCATCTCCCTTTGTACACATGTTTTTTCTAGACATTTCCTCACTTCATCAGACAACCTACAGCCACCCCCCGTATAACTAAATGACACAAGATCCATCAATCATTCATAGTTTTTATTATTTATTTATTTATTTTGTGAAAGGTCAAAACTAGAGGTACCTATCGAAAGCATAGTGGGCGCTTTAAGACTCCAGAGCGAGGGAGCATTCTCGGAATCCCAAAGGGTGAAATCAAGGGCTGGGGTATTACAAAAATCAAAACATATAAAACTTAAAGTTTAATTAAATTGTTTGTTACGTTTCTTATTGATAGCCGTCCCTTCAATGAATCAAATCAGCCTAAACGGACCGCTTTACGTTAATCCTGCCGATCTAAGAGCTAGAACTTAGTCAGGAAAAAATAACGTCAACGCGAATGTGAATGTGTACGTGTTTGGACGCATAGTATCGTGTGAAGGTCGCATCAGCCAATACAATTCCAACGGAATTTCGTTTTCCACTAATTTACACTAATTTTTCCAACTGTCTTTGGTACATGTACAAGTATTGAAACACGGTGATCAGGTGAATGTTCTTGTGGTTAATTTCGTTCGTAATCGATTTACCGTGCTATATAATTATAAATGGCGCTGTTTTCAAAGCATCTAGTTCCATGTTTTGGTTGAATATTTTCATTAATAAGCCTTTGTAACCGAATCGAAATTGTTTCTAACCATTCTCAAATTTTGTCACTTTAAGTTTCAAGGTGCTTAGATTCAAACTCTGTAACGTCCGTCCGACGTTTACCTTACGCAGTAGAATTAACGGCCGTAAGGCCCATTGAATCGATGTATAAAATACTTTCTTTTTCAAATGGACTCCGCTTGGGGTTGTCCCAACTTATACTCAGCATGTATGCTTCATGGCATAAATGCGAAGGGCCTAAAACTGGTCAACGTGCCAAATTACATGGTTCCTCTGGATTTCATTCCGCCATAGTAAATATAGAAAATAACAATGAGTTTTCAAACGACTATGTTGCTTTTGAGTCTGCCTGTCGGCACTTGAAGCGTTAATTTCAATTTTGAAAGATGAAAATCCAGATAAAAAAAAATCGCAAGTAAGGTAACGGCACCGGTAGTGGCCACTGCTCCAGTAGTGGCCATTTTAAAGTTTATATTTGAGAAATAAGGATTCCCGGTCTCCTAGTGGCTTCAAACTTGCAGGAGGTACAGCTCATGTCATCTTGTAGTCAGAGGTTGAACTAGGAGTGCGCAGAGCATCATTGGAAATTGTGGTAAACTTCTCAATATGACCGTCCCTAGTTTCCTCGTTTGTCGGGCTGTATCCTAGAGCTTCTACTGGATAGAATCAATTTTGTTCATCTGGTATTGAATTTAATGATATTAAACACTAAGGAGGGCAAAATGTCAAGTGGCCACTACTGAGACATGCACGTGGCCACTACTGGAAATTTCGTAATTTGATGTGGCCACTACTAGATCAAAATAAAGGTGTGAGAAAAAATTAATAAAAAATAGAAAAAATTGTTCTTTTGATAGTTTTAGGCAATGGATATGTTAAAGAGTCGGGCTATATTCTAAATGAGTCTTGAAGAAAGTCAGTACTACTGTTGGCCCACAATTGTCAAAACTAAAGAAAAAAATTCTTAACTGTGGCCACTACCGGTACCGTTACCTTACCTACCTACCAAACTTTTACTTGCATTTTACCCATTAGATCATCCAAAACAACTTTCTACAAACAAACTAGAGAACAAGGAAAAGTCGATTTGATCGCTCTACATGAATTTCATTATGAATGAAGATTTCATTTTACCACACCTTTAACTTACTATTGATTTAAACCGTGAAAAGCAGCTACGAAAGTTCCAAACACTATTTAGAACATTTCAGTGATCTGTACAACCAAGTTACGGATACGAAGAAGCTATGAATCACCTCTTGGTAGACCTTTTAGAATCCGAATAGTTCTATATGGACAATCATAATTCACGTAACGCATGAATTAGATTCAATTGTGAGTTCGTGAAATGTTATCATTTGCCGTTTTTCAGGCGAATTATACTTTGAAGAAGTGGCCTTCAACTACGGAGTTTCCCCTCCCTATCCCCGTTGGGAAGTACAGGAGCACAATGTACTTTTTGAACAATGGCAAAGCAGTGGGCTGCGTTGGGGGTGAAGTCATGGCTGTTCAGAAGAAGAAAAGCTAATTTTCCTCACAAGAGAGAGACGAAACGTCCGTTTAATTTGAACTCATTTAAATGTAAACGAGCCATTACTACAAAATACACTTATTGATTCGTTGGAAATAGGTTTCATTACTTCGAAACCTACCTCCAAAGTGAAAAAGAAATTTACGAAACCAAAAAATCAATTGTATTTATGGGCTGATAAATTGAATGGATTCTTGAAACGCCTCTTAGTTTTTTAATTAGAAAACCTTTGCCCATTCTTCTTCTTCTTTACTTCCTGTTACTCCGCAGGGGAGCATAGGGCCCATTAAACCACAATAATTGAAAATACATATTACCAGATGGGGATGAACCCACGAAAAATGCCACTTAGTCAGACTCTTGACATTTACCCAGCTAAATGTTCCGTTATAAGCTTTCACCGTCGGACTCAGCCAATAATCTCCAGTTACGTTCTCGGTAACGAGCCACTTCGTCGATCTTTCGAGTTGTCGGACCTGGGAGTGACCATTGACCAGCATTTTTGTTTCTCTGACCACATCGAGACCCTTGCAAGCAAGGCCATGAAGAAACTGGGTTTTTTAAAGAGGAACTGTCGTGAATTTACAAGCATTCCAGCTATTTTGACCCTGTACAAGGCCTTAATCCTTCCTATCTTGGAGTATGCTTGTATAGTCTGGTCACCAGCGTACGCTTCCCACAGATATCGGCTTGAGCGGGTACAAAATAAGTTTTTGAGGTACGTGGCCTACAAGCTTGGCATCCCATCCGTAGAAGTCGACTACGAATATTTGCGGCGTAAATGTAATTTGGGTACACTGGAGGGACGCCTTATTTCCGCTGATCTCACTTTCTTGTACAAGCTGCTGAACAATGAAGTTGACTGCCCATCCCTTCTCTCAAGAATCGACATCCATATCCCTCGGATTGCTGCACGGTCGCCCTCACTTTTCACCGTTCCATTCTCCCCCACGAACTACCATAGAAATCAACCCCTCAATAGATTACCTAGAAGTGCCAACCTTATGCTATCTTTATATCCCGACTTTGATTTTTTTCATTCTTCCCTCCCATCTCTAAAGAAGATTGTCCATACCTCCCCTGTTATTTTTAATTAAGTGAATTCAGTTATGTATATTTTTTTTTCTTCAAATGTTCATTATTTTTTCTGTTCTTTAGATTTATTATATTACCTACATGTAGACTGCTGTATTTTTTGTATTATGTATTGGGCTTGCCCGTAAGTAAATAAATAAATAAATTCGGACGGCAATAATCGCATCAAAAAAAAAAAAAAAATTTTTTTTTGAGACAATAAAAGATGGTAGCGATGCTTCCAGGACGACGAAAAAGAGCAAAAGAAGACGATAGCTTACACCAAGATCCACGAAGCTGACAATTTGAGCAGCACTTGCTCAATATAAAGAATTCCATAAAGTCTAAAAGTTTCTTCTTTTATATTCGAGATACTAAATAAAATTTAGAAAATAAAATACTATTAAATCAATTAAATCCTTTTCAAATTTTTACGAGGGAAATGAAGAAATGCTCGGATCGGATCGGAGGTGGAGAGAATCAGAACTACCATAGACGGTTGGTAGCACAGCAATAGACGGTCAATAGACGGTAGGTTCCACCTTGCCACTAAACCGCAGTACGATGTATTGCGTTGGGTCCACAGCTTCGAACCACAAATTTGAAGATGTCTAAAGGTCCGAATTTATTCACGGCACAAACCATTCCGAATCCAAACGCTAGTAATCACGAGTATTTCGAGGTCGTTTGTATGGAGCAGTTGAATATCAACAGAATTGCATCCTTGACTTGGAGAAATTATCACGGAGCTACTTGTAATAGGTATATCGGCTCATAGTGCTTGCTGGTCTATTAGCAAACCTATTCAGAGGGCGCTGCACGATTTGCAGTACGAAGGATTAATTTTCATTTTCTTAAGCTGGTGCTATGTTAAAAGAACATTCATTATGCTTTGCCTTCATGGGTTCTGTATTATGACCTCTTTCTTCTACTTATGAGACAAGAGTGTTGTACTTAAGACAGATAAAAACTTATAAACAAACCAAAAACTTGGAATGACAATGAATATTTCATCGATCTTGAGCGAATAGTTACAGCGTTTCAACTGTAATAATTGATGAATGCTGACTATTGTACCATAAATGTTCTGAGTTGAGAGCGCCCTCTAATTTCCTTCAGGAGGAACTTGGATCATCAAATGAATAATGAAAAGCTAAACTGGTATATTTGCTCTTACATTGACCACGAACTAATCAACTATTGGCGAAGAAACTAATTGTGCTGGCTCGTTATAGAAGCCATGTTTCATTCTATCATCATATTACGAATTTCTTGTGCAATCCAAGGGGCTGATGCATGTTTAGGTTCTACATGGACCAGGGAACAGTGTTCATCCTAAAAATCAAGCAACAGTTTACTAGAACGGTCAAAATTTTTGAGCACATGGCTCGTCAGTCTATCAGTAAAATTTTCCTACCAATTGACGTCTACATCTCCATGCAGTACGAAAAAACTTGGATAAAGTATAAAATTGGTTCGCGTCATGTAACAAATCCAAAAATTGTATGAATATTTTTCTTAAGACAATTCTATGTCAAACTGTCAGAAGTACATCATTTGTAAACAAAGCACTCATTTTTATTGTCGCAGAACATTCAAGATTAACTTTTTTCAATCAATATGTGTTTTAAACTGAAGAGGTATGAAATGATCGTAATTTGAATAATTTAGAGGTCGCTTCAACAAAACTTCCATTCTTTCCATTGACCTTGGACCAAGTTAAACCTACACAAAACTCAAAAGGACCGGGCAAACTCCCTCGGAATAAAGCACATCTTCAAGCTCTTCATTACGGATAAAGCTCACATCTCGGATTATCCGGCAAGAAAGGTTTGATATTCAGGCCAACCAGCCCCCCCATGTTGACCAGCCAGTATGGAATATGAGCCGGTTGTCTCGTCTGCAGCGATCCGCGCATCTTACAATGTGGTCTAGGTATATGATGTGTTGCCGGATGACTAAGGACAAGCCTAGAAGTCCTGCAGATTCGAAGAACGACAATCCTTTCTGATTGTGCCTTCCAAACATCCATTACCGTCAAATGTGCAACCATGTGTATCAGTTAGTTTTTGAGTCCCTTAAACCAGAAAGCCTCCTGATTTATTGTCTCTGTCACCACTATATAACTAATAACTAAATTAATTAGTTATTAAGTATGGAACGAATCAAAATTAAAACTAACGATTATCCTACTCTGGTTACTGCTTTCAATGGAAAAAGAACATTAATCATTTACGGTGTTACTTATAACCAACTGCAATTAGTGAGTTAGTTAATTGATTTTCTGTTGGTAATCGTTATTAGTTTCAGGCTGGCCAATTCAGTTATAGATACATGGCTAAATTATGGATAATTAATATTACATAGTTACAATTTTGAGTTCACTATTTACAATCACTTGTTGCCCCACTCAGGCCGACGGTATCGTCCTTTATTGGTCATTGCGTGTATTCGTGATGTTATTCAGGAATACATTCGGTCCGAATGATGTTAACGCGAAAACATCATCTCATTGAGATGAGGTTGAGTTGTACAGCAACCTACACGAAGCATCCCATCAACCTATCAGAGGGGGATCAGAGATGACGAGATAGCTGAAGCTACTATCAGCACAGCCATCTCCCTGCCCATCATTTGAGGCTCTAGGTGGCTACAAAGGGCCGTCGTAACTCCGCGCTCCAACCGAGCACATCATCGTTAGATTAACGTAATTCACTCGTCCCGGACCTGCGGAATTACGGCGGAATCACAACGCGGTATATGAGTTACTCCGCTTCCCCCGATAATGGTGGCAACAGGTGTTGAGGTAGCGACGAGTGTTTTCCTAGAGTGTCGGTGAAACCGAGCTCAGGGCTTCATTAGGACCATATTTGAGATGGGATGTTTAGTCCAAACTAGGGTGACTAGAATCACATACTATAACAATTAATAAAACTTTGCAAATTATTACACAGAGGTAATTTATTTCTGTATTTGAATAACCCTTCTACCTCATCCATTAATCATTGGATACTAGATGTAATCAGTGGTACATTATCTATAGTCGGCACCTCGCGACACCATATCTTTATTATTTCATCACGCTAGATCGAGTGAGAACGAAATTAGCAACAAGGGCCTTGAGCTTATCGCTGAATACCATATCATGTAGGTAATTTACTCCTACGTGTCCAAAAACAGCTGGATGACTTCATCTTACATATAACTCTATGAGCACCATCCTATACACAAAAGAGAAGCTGATATAAAAATAGCTCACAAAGCTCCGCATGCAAGACCGTGGGTCATGCCATATCTTTTAACTCGTTACGTTCGAAAGCCCTCGATCCCTTTTTATTTATGCCCCTTTCATAATATAACTTGAAGCTGAGATGAGTTCCGCAACTATACCATCATTAGTTGAACTGTGAAATAAAAGCGAAAATTGCCTATAACATAATGAAGCGATTACGATTTATCGCTCTTCCCTCTCCATTCATTCCTTTAAATAACTGAATTTTAAAGTTCCGAAATATTTTTCAAAACTATACCAAAGTCTAGACCATTTATATACTCGAAAATATATAAATCTACAAATGAATACAAGTGTTTGAATCCAGTAATTACACACGAATGATTTATTCGAACAACATTCCGAAAGACAAAACACATGATTGCTATCAGCTGGATTTAGGTACTTACTAATAACTAATACAGGATACTACAAGACCAAGTACATATAAATACTTATTTTTATTTTATTTTATTTATTTATTTATTATTATTTTTTTTTTTAATAATCTCCCCTCAAAGACGGAGGGGGCACGCCATTAAACAAAAACGAAAAAACTAAATGAAATAAAAGTGGGGAGGACGCCCAGGTTTACCCGACGCCGGCCCTTGGGATATGGGAAGTTGAGGATGATGGAGGAGGAAGGGAGGGATGAAAGGAAGTGCCACTATAAAATGACCACCAATTCAAGTACGAGCCCCGGATGACGCGGGTGGTGATACCACGACGAGATGCCCAGCTCAAGTAACTCCGTGGCACTTTTCCCGCACCACACTCCGCGCCATGACACGGTCGCAGCCATAACCTTGATGTTGTTAGGCGCCACTCCTTTTAGCTCAGATACCGCTTGCCGCAGGTCGTTCCTATGATATTTGCTTATCTTACACACACACTTATCTTCATTCACGGATTCGGTCTTAGGATGGTCTGAAACGGATTTGTATTCAGTTTTTTTTCCTCATTCCACAGAGGGATCACATCCCGCTATCAGATCAGTGCTACTGTGATCTACCGTTTGACAAAGCATTGCTTCAGAGGAAAGTCCAGAAAAAATGTGGGAAATCAAAAGAATAAACGGAATGAGATCGATTCAGGGCAAGACGAGACCCTCGAGCGACATCACGTCCACCGTCAGGTTCGAAGGGCAGCCTTTAGAATCTCGATAAGTGATCGGGTGAAATTAGGAGGGGCACCCTTGAACTGTGTCACTGCATTGAACTGGGATTTGAAGGGTCATTAGAGTTGCGACCCTCCAGAGTAAGGGTTCCCTTCCAATGTTTGAACTGAGGGTGATCTTTGCATTCGGAACTTTTGCTGGAGGGGTTTCCTCGAGCGTTTTAAGGTCCTTGAAAGATAGAGGGTCATTCTAGCATCGCTTCCTTACTCCCCCAATATAACCACTGTTGGAAGGACGCCTAGGTCTGAAACCATTTCCCTGGAACTCTTCTAACACGTATTGGTAACTAATGCATGCATTACAGGTACCTCCTTATCTGGTATTATATGATCACACTTATATACATCACAAAACACAAAAGAAACACTTAAGACGTAACATAAACACTTATTAATATCAGTAAAAACAACACCGAATCTTAATTGAATAAAGAAAGAACGAAAATCGGCGGACCATTCTTTTAGTACTTGAACGGATCGGCCATTACCCCAGTCCGTTCCTCCCCTTCCATAATTAAATTTGAAAGTTCTGAAATACGTTTCAAAACTAGACCAAAGTCTAGATCAAGTAGACTAAAATTGATGTGGAACGCAAAACATTTGAAAATCAAATGAAAATAGTGAATGTATGACGAGTTATCATCCCCTCCATTCTCCCTCTACCATAATGAAAATTCTAAGTCCTGAAAAATGTTCAAATACTAAAAAACAAGAAACAATGACGCGAATCGGTCGAGAGCTCCGAACTACTATTTTCTTTTCAAAGGACTGGCTATTACTCTCTTTTCACCGAAAGCAAACTTCTGAGATTTGTAGCACAATCGGGCTAAAATTTGGCTTGCACAAAATAAGATCATGGTAGTCGATTTAGGAATAGTTGTTTTGTAAAAGTTTTGTATGTTTTTAAAAAATTCGGTTTTCGGCACTACCCCCATCACAATGAATCACAAAAACCGGTTAAAAATAGCAGGCTGGGCACCGACGTCAAAACTTGCCAAATACACATCGGTTTTTCACGGATGTGGTCTTCAAATGGGCCTGAAATGGATTTGCATCCAGTTTTTTTTTTCAACTCATGGTTGGATAATGTGACGTAATAATATTCAACGCGTCTTCAATAACTATTGTTCTCCGAGATCCTATCTCGCAATTACTTTGCCTCCATTGGCTACTAAACAGGATTATCAAGACTTGATTACTCAGTAATGGGCAGATAATTTTTTACCTAGACCATGGGGCCTGAATCGCTCCATGGTTAGCTAGGAATCGAGTTGTTGACAACGATTGACGTCGTGATTTTAGAGCGGTTTACCAAGATTGATGAAGCTGCTTGTTCAAGGGTAAAACCTAGTGCAAATTTTATGGAATCTTGTTAATCAGGAAATGTGAGAGAAGGAAGAATCTCTGGGATTTGTCATGTTGACGACGAACATAATAATATATTATAACATAATAATTAATCTCTTGCAATTATTGTTTGCCAGTGCGGAGCTCAGCATGGTTGAGAAGGTCTCATTTAAAGAATCTTCATATTTACGGGAAATATCGCAGGATTAACGATTTTTATTTTTTTTTTTTTTTTTTTTTTTTTTTTTTTTTTTTTTTTACACCCTTATCAACTTTGAAGTCCCTCATTTTGTCTTCCCCCATATCTTTCACTTAATTGTATTTCACCCCCACCCCGAATTATCAATTTATATATATATAGTATTGGACATTATTTTTTTTTTTTTTTTTAATTTGCATTTTTTATTGTAAAAGCTTATAACTTTCATATCTTTCACATAACTAAAATAAATTTTAATGTAAAATTTAAGCAAAAACATCAAGTTTTTTTAGACAAAGTAAAGCATTGCCAAAATGCTACACCCTCTGAAAGACAAGAGTTTGTGTAGAGGGAGGAGCGTCCAAGTGTAGACACCCTACATTTTACCAAACTAGTATAATTTTAAAATACAAAGAAAAAACATCTCATCTATTAGGCATTTGAACAAATTTGTATATTTGAAAGTCTTATCTACAATTAACCTTCCGTTCTCTAACTTAGTAATAGACAGCATTATAATCAGTTTTTGTTTTATTCAACTATTATAGCTATTAATTTACATTAATATCCATTTTTATTTCACAAACATTTTTTTAACGTTTCGTTTAATTTCCTCTAAATTAAGTTGGCACACTTTATTATCAAAATTAAGTTGGTTGAACGTTTTAATACCCGAGTAGTCATAGCATTTTAATCCTTTCTCGGTACGTCTTCTTGGCAGTTTTATTTGTATTGTATTCTTAGATCTAGTGTTATTTACCATTCTGCTGAATTTTCCTTGAAGTAAGTATTTGAATATAATTGTAAGGGTAGTTTTGTCTAGAAGTTCTTTAAAAGTTAATATTCTTGTTTCGTTGAAAAGTTGTTCAGTGGGATATCTGTATGGTTTTCTAAACAATATTTTTATCAGAAGTTTTTGAGAAATTACTATTTTTTCAATTTTATTCATATATGCATTGCCCCAGGCTACGATTCCATAGTTTAACTGGGATTGTGCTAATGCATTATATAACATAATTTTATTTTTCTTGTCCAGAACATTTCTAATTTCTATGAATAAAATACAAATAAACATTCATATTCTAATTACGTAACTGAATGTAAATTAGGCTTGCCCGTATAGTTATAAATAAATAAATATTGGAATTTCTATAGTTATTAAACGAATATAACTGAGTGAAATTGTTGTGCAACAGGGTGGCACCTTGTCTTGCAGCTATTCATTTAATCTATTGAACTTTTCGGGCGTTCGGCAAACCGAATTATTTAAACTTCAAGATCGTACGCATTTATATAAACGATTCTAACTGAAGACAATGTTATTTACCATAAAATCTAGTGGTTCGATCTACTATGAATGATAAGGCAATGCATATTTTTAAAACGCCCGTGACGACTCAATTTCATTCCCACCAGGTGCGAATCATTCGAGCAAACATTATCATTACAATTGCGCTTATCAACGATCACCTCAGCTGTTTATTCGACGAGTATTATCTTGGTAATATCCGATGAATTGTTAACTGCAATTTACCTCTTCAATTCCCCAAACGTCAGTCCGTCGATCGATTCTCCGCCACCTGTGGCTCTCCGAGTTTCCGAACCACTCGGTCGGCGAAGTAAATTTACTGTGAAGTGATGTTCTCAAGAAAACAGAGCTGAAGACTGTTGGAGCCCTTTTCCGGTTAATTTCCCGGACCGCCTCCCCGGGGATCCGAACGTTTTATACTCTTGACTCCTTTTCAGAAATAAATTATATATAACGAGGAGCACTGAATATATTCGCCGCCTACTATTTACTTTAGCATAGAAGGTCAAAAGCCATTTTCATGTTTCAAGTATTAAATGATTAAAGAGAGTGTCCCCATGATTTTTCTCAGAATAGAATGCCCCAACCCCTATACTTGGATTTTTCGGTATTTGAAGGTATTTCAAATCAATCATTCCTTAAAGCTCCACATTTGTTTATCTTTTGGTTTATTATTTTCAATAATGCACCTCTGTAATCGAATAATAACGAAAGATGTTCAAACCCGCTCAAAATGTATTGTTTTAATTTTAAAGATGTGTTTAATCCGAAAATAGGACACATTAAAATCCGCCACCGCATTTCTACATGACCGAATCTAATGAAACTTGTGAAAAAAAAACGCTGCGAATTCTTTCACTGCGGTTTATTATTCAATTGGCTTGCGTTCATGATTTGAATTTATACTAAGCTTTGGAGTGTGTATGTTTCACAGGTGATAGTGCGATTATTGAATTTCAGGAGATATGCATAGAGCACGTAAATCTGTTCTCAACCAAAATACCTATTTGGATTGATCAGTTGATCGTATTTGTGTGCCTCCTGAAATTCAATAACCGTTCTATCACCTGTGAAACATGCACACTCCAAAACTTGGTATAAATTCAAATCATGAACGCAAGCCAATTGAATAATAAACCCCAGTAAAAATATTGCATAATATTTACCTATATATTATCAGCGATTCATGCATATCAGAATGCTTCAACCCGTGTATCGGCTATAAACTACAAGTATCCACATCGGCTATCCCTCCAGTATCCACATTCACTACAACTCGACGCTATCGGCCGGACATCACTAGGTTACAAACAAACAATAATAAACCAAAAAATGCAAATGTTGGCACCATAAATCGGGAATGGTTTGATCTACGGACCTGGGGAGGGGCTCATTCGATTCCTCATGGTATGTTCTTAAAAATACGTTTACATTTAGGCTGTCTTTACTTGTTTTGAGGTTTTAAGCGATTTTACAAAACTTTGACAGCCCTTAAAGGGTACTTTAAATTGAGTGAGAGAGCTGGCTCTAGGATTGGGGCGTCGTCGGACCAAGATGGATTTTTCCTGAACATTTCAGATCTTTTGCTCCAGCCGTTTAGGAGAAATCGTGCGTACGGCGTACGGCGGACGGACGGAAAAATGTTTATTGCAGTTTCGGATTCTACACCCTTTGGTAAACGTAAACCATGAAATTTTCAGGGAGGGGTTAGAATTTTTTTCCAGAGCGATTACAATGGTTTATTATTGAATAATAAACCAAAATCACAATTATTGTCTAGTTGGGACCGAGTTCTTGGCATGACGTAATGGACTGACATATTAAAAAATCAGAACATCAAAAACTTTCGAACCTCGAACTTTCGAATATCAAAACCGCTTCACGTTCATGCCTTAGGACTTCGACAGAAAAATACATGAACGCGAATGTGAACGTGCCTAATATCTAGTGAGGATCGCATAGCTGATATAATTGGTGTAGAATTTTGTTTCAAAAGTTCATTTTGAAATCGAGTTTTTCAAGATTTTGTAACATCCTTACAATAATACCAATTTGTACCCAAAGAATAGAAAGCACCTTTTTATGGTTTATGTTTACTGCTTTGCATGTCCAGCTCCTGAGTCTACATTCAATAAAATTTATTGAAGCGATTATTTAATGGTGCGATTATGTTTTGTGTCAATGAAGGTTTAACATTCACTTGAAAACTCAGCAGAATAAGTAAAGAACTTTGTCAACTCCATCATTATGCTTGTATTTAGGGAAGCACAATGGAAGTTCGACAAGCAAATGCTTGTTAGAACGGCGCTAAAGGTTAGGCAACGACCCGCACGACTGTTCAGTCGTGCGGGTCGTTGCCTAACCACATGGTGAGTTCTAATGGGTTCTCATTAGAATCCCCAAAAACCTCAAAAAAAAAGTCAAAGCGGCCCAAATTTGGACTTTTTTTTTTTAAGAAGGAACTTTTCATGAGGGATCGAATGAGCCCTTCCGCAGGTCCGTAGTTCAAACCATTCCCGATATACGGTCCGATTTATGGTGCCAACATTTGCGTTTTTTTGGTTTATTATTGTTTATGTTTTCATCGCAGTAACCTAGTGATGTAGTAATGTGGATACTGGAGTGAACTCTTAAAAGGCTTTGTAGTCGATACACGGGTTGAAGCATTCTGATACGCATGAAACGCTGCAAATTCCTTCACTGGGATTTATAATTCAATTGGCTTTCGTTAAAACAGAATTTAAAGAAAAAATTGTCTATTCCCACCAAATACTGAGTTACAAAGTTAAATCGATTTCGACTGTTAGGTCATCATCAGTAACAAAATATAACTTAGTTAATTAGTTAATTAGAAGATTGAAATTCTACGTTGAGATGTTTCAAAGTATCTTCAACTACGAGTGATTCCCTGGTCCGGTGTAGAGCAGTTAACCGCGTATCCAAGGAGGTTAATTTCAGGCGTTCCTAAACTCTTTAGGTATGTACAATTACGAAGTGAAACTCGCTTCGCTCTTTGCCAGAACCCGAAACCCGAGATAGTATTCGCACGTTATCAGTCTCTCGCTTTACAACTGGGGAAAAGCAAGCAGGTGGCATTTATAATTGTACCTTTATATATAATATAAAGTATATTTACCAAGTGTGGAGGCAATTGACATTGACAAAATTGCAAGATCGTAAGTTCTTCAGCCTTACTTTAACCAAATACTGTTTCTCGTTTGGGTTTGTTATTATTTCAACTACACATTATGGTGTAGTATCTAGAAATATATATATGTATATATTTTTTGCCTTGAACTTTGTCATTTCACGTTCCAAGGTGCATAGAATATAATTGTGAAATGTCCATCTGTTTCATATTGGCCATCGTTCGTTGTCCGCCATCTTACTGTTTCTGAACGTGTGTAAGATTGTATGTAATACGCATTTGTTTCCATAACATATGATAACAACTGATGACTATAATCAACTTGAATAACAACGTGTATAGATAGAACGGCTTAGAATTACGGCACGAACATCAATTCAATCCCAAACAATTGAACGACTTCAAGTTATAGAATGATTGTTATGATTAAATTAATGCAGTAATATTATGTTTAGAGCGACTTAGAGTGTACCTAGTACTTACAGTCTATAATGACCTGAAGGGGTGGAAGCCCAAACCGAAACCAAGAAAGAACGTTATACTACCTGAGCGATGACAGTTGGTACCATGTGCTTTTGAGCATGAAAAAACATCAACATATTAAGAAGAAATCACGGGATCATTTTTAGGGGAGGAATTTCGAAAGTGAGAATCTTAATGCGGAAGATACAGGTACCTTCGCTCAGGAATATCCAATCGCCCCATCTCCGAGAATTTCCTGTCTCCGATTATATAAATCTCACAAACTGACCTCTCACACAACGGATTTGTTGAGTTAAAACAATTGGGAACATATTGAACGATTTGGTACAAATTTTGTACTATTTCTACACTAAGGAGAGTTCAAAATCCAGATTTGGCAGTTTTTCTGAAACCAGCAAGGTTGGTTGACATCCCTGAATGTCCAATAATTTTGATCATTGAGCCAACCATGCAGCTATACACATACTGTTTGAATATGATCGGTTATGGAACAGACCATACAATTAAAACAGTTACATCATAGAACTGAAGCTGTGTCTCTGCTTACAATAAATACAAGGTCGCTATACGGACAAGACTTGGCGACTAGTTGCGACAGTATCACAAATGGCAGAGGGATCTAGCTCGACAGTGGAAAATAAACAACTGACAGAGTTAGGAAAGCTCAGGGTCGGGATAGGTCTGTGGATCGGTTATTCTGTGGTCCACTCAAGGTGTTTGTTGTGGTGTTGGGAGGGGGCCACTTCAAGGCAGTAACTTGAGATTGGAAACAATCTCATCAGAGCTGGAGCACGGTGGTTCTGCGGTGTACCTCTAACTCAGGGATGCTTCCAATATTATGTTCCGTCTAGGTACTAACGGAGCTGTCACTCTCCTCTAAATATATCGATGTCGAATTTGGTGATGTAAGTTCTTCGCCTTCAAACGTATCCGTACAAAGTTATGGATGTCATTGAAAACGTAAAAATATAATTAGAACACCTACGGATTGGATCAAAAAGAGCTTTGGGAGTAAACACTATGTGAAGAAGTACAGCATAGAAATTATTGGTTCCATATGTAAATCAACGTCCTATAATATAACATCTTCATGCAAGCTAATCTTTCGCATGCGGCTCAGTATTCATGATCCCAAACTCCCCCCTCCCCTCCTAAAGTTAAAGAATCCGAGCTTCTTTCTTAACCATCAGATTTCAGTACATTAAAGCCGATAGAGGTCAGCGACATTCATCCCAGATTTCTTGTTTCTTTATCAAGATGTTGATATCTAACTCCAAGGGTTAGTGGAGTTTTGACAAAACTGACGCCTCGTTTGTTACTACAATTCATCTTGGTTTGTTTAGACATAAGATCATTTCTCTCTGAATTAGTGTAAAAATATTTCCCGACTACTGAAACCTCGGAAATCCTATTACTAGATTTAGTTTATCTAACCAGTTTTGAAATGGCTGGTAGTCCGTCGATACAGGATTTCATCTTTTACTTACCACTACCTGAAAGAACAAAAATGGAATTTGATTTATCGGAGAAAATTGAAAAAATACCAAGTGGGTGTGGCACATAGCTTCCTCGTATCCATAACATGACTGTATAGATCATTGAAAATTATTATTGACTAAAGAACTTCGTTCAATTAGGCGAAGTAAATATTGAATTAGGGTAAATTTATTGTTTTGCAGGAGCATAACTTGAGAAAATAAAGGTAGGCATGTTCAACTAATAATAAAAATTGACATTGACGCTGAATGGATAAATGACTGAAGTGATAAATAATTATTAAGACATTTCTAAAAATAAAATATAAGAGGAGTTATGCTTGTGGCAAGGATTTCACGTTTTTGCACGCGCAGAGGCTACTATTGATCCGGGGGTCATGAAACTCATAGGGGACCATCTACATATCAAACAACCCCTGAAAATTTCATCGAAATTGGTCAAGAACTCCCGGAGTTATGCGCGTAACAAGGATTTCACGTTTGCGCATGCGCAGAGGCTACTATTGATTTGGGGGTCATGAAACCTATAGGGGACCATCTACACCCCAACCCGCCCAATCCCTGAAAATTTCATCAGAATCGGACTATAACTTCGTGTAGTTTTGCCCGTAACAAGGATTTGCTGACAGACAGACACGGAACCAAAATTCGTTCAGAAAGGTCTAAAACGCAAAATGCGAGTGGCATTTTTTATTTTGGAGACAAAAAAATTTTCACATTCCGAAAGTGAAAACAATGCTTCCGCTACCTTGGTAGACCCGTGGGTTAGATTAATCTTTGAAACAGTTTTTCGAGCTAAAATTTCGTTTGGTACCAATGGGAAGGTGAAATACTAAGCCATTGGCCATTTTTGCAGTTTACAGTGGTCTTCACTGCTGTCGGTACAACTTCAAAAATCTGTCGATGTGCGCCTTCTAGCGGGTAAGGCGATCTTGCAAGAGAGAGTTCAACCTATTTCATTTCCTACTTACGCGAATGGTAGGAGGAGATATATCAGCAGCTTGGTATTAAGCAAGACCACCTTAACCCGACAATCAGTTGTGTTATCTGCGGAACGACTTGCCCAGGTCTATTGACGCAGAAGCTAATCAAATACTTAACTGTATAATATATAACTCTCAAATACATAATCTCAGCTTGAAGTCTATGGCCAAAACTTTCGGAGTTTGCTTAAATCTCAGATTCAAAGTGCTAATTACTCATCAATGAACTGGTGAGTGGGAAGTCCAAGCTTTTGGAAGCCCAACTGCAGAGCGGTGAGAACCCCATGCACTACCTCTCCAAATGAGTCACAAACGCTACTTAGCACCAGGCCATCAACAAAATGAAGCCAAAGTAAGAACATAAGGCACATTCAACAAACTTCCTCGTTCTTACCGACACAGTTCTGGTGCATGTGGAGCTTATTGTACAGAGCCAGTGAATGCAATTGGAAAAAAAGTTATAGAACAAATGATGCGTATCTACGGTTTTATGGAGCACGTACGATAAAGATATGAATGTGGTTGAATAGATTACCGTTTTGGGGTCATCAGTGTAAAACGGTTTGGTACCCTTTTTTTCCAATTATCATATCGTAGGTTAGAGCACGGGGGGCATAGCGTCAATGAATACTCCACGCATTGTATTGGGGTTATTTGCTGATTTGTGGAGATAGGTATTGTACATACGTCACGATCAGTTGTCACGGCTCCCGGTTCGTGTCCAACATGATGTTCTTCATTTTAGTACTTTACAGAGGAGGGTGTATGTGGGTAGGATAAGGAAGTGGGAATTTGTATATATCATAGGCTGAATCACAGAATAGGTAACGCACGCCTCTTATCAGAATGTATCGATGTGTACTTTCATCGATATATATGATATCAATATATCGATACCAGTGCCGTGTCGGAATGATTTTTACGACGTAGTGCAGTGTTAACACATTCTGATCTATTTTTCCAAGTGATCTATACTTTACTAGGATTGATATAGGATATTTTTTTGTTTTTGAGATGCGAGCGTAGCGAGCATCCAGACCAGCAAACTAGACAGAACACAATTCGAACACAGACCGAAAGCGTGTATTTAAATCGATAGGAGACATCTGGTTTTTCAATATGGTTAGCTTCAACCTTACCTGTGGTTCGAAGTTTATGAAATTGTGGCGGTGGCGTGGGGTACACGGTGATGATTAGCGTTTGAGAAACAATAACTGAGGCGTGGATCGCTCTGGTACCATGTAACGGATATTTATAATATATATCCTATATTGGCAATTCAACTATAATACCACAAGGGAATATTGAAAGAAACAAGAAAATTGACGGTTTTATTCGATTATTCACTCAAGTCCCTAACGGCTCCAATTACGGGAAGATTCTCTAACGAAAGGGCAACCAGCGGAAAGGGAAATAGTAATAATATGATTATTTCGGGGGGGAAAAGATGCTTACCTCGAGAAGCAGTTGCTTCGTGGAGAAAACTCAAATGGGGACTGACTGTCGCGCGGTCTGCACTAATCTCTCGCCCCTCTCAGCACATGGCCTTCTCACATTTGCTTCCCTTTTCCGTGACGGTCGAGCGATAAGAGACTCCGCTCCATCACACATTGCTTCATTGTACCTGATTTATAAACTGGTGTGCAATGAATGTATTCCCTAATGTGGGATATTTGTTTGTTTCAAACATTTTTGGTATCACTGCAACGTAATTATGGTTGTGTATTGGTATGTTAGCGATGCATGATTTTAATAACTGAATCAGTAGTTTCTAATTTCAAAGGAATGATCAAGTGCGGTGATTTTCTACAGACCGACATCTATGAATGCCTAATCAAAGACAGTAATTAAATTACATTTCAAGCCCTGCGGGTCTCATCTAGCTTATTTAGGCAGAATAGCGTCGGTCTCAGCTCCGTTTGCGAACGATAATGAAACCTTCCTCCATTACTATACATATTAATGTTCTTTCATGGTTTGGATTTGTTCGAATAACACTCGCTAGTTGAATTTTCCTTCAAAAATTATGACGGGTTTAAAACAAACGGGGTTTAAAACAGACGGGTCTAAGTGAAACAAATGTCACGATTTGAACAATCTTTTCTACGTTCAGTCAATTAACAAATACTAATTTATTTATTTAGGTTGGGTTAATGTTAGTTTTACAATTTTGAAATTATTATAGGAAAACAGGTGTTCCTGCATGCTCAAAAACTAACATCCATACCGTAAACTGTTGAATTTCTGGAAAGTAAACCAGTAGAATTATGCTCGATATGAGGACTTTTGGCGACTACAGGCTAAAGGATAATAATTATGACTCCTACGCACTCCCTGATCGGTGTCTGAGCGCCAAGGCTAATTTCTCTCCCTTTCTCCGAAGATACTGACGTTTTGGTCATGGACACGTCTTTAAGCTAGGAGTATTTGAAAAACTTGTCTGACTTTTTCAGCTTGAAAACGAGTAATGCGGTCTGATTAACACAAACAACATGGCAACGTGGTCTTCCCCGGCATCTAAGTAATTTGCACCATATTGATCATATACAGCTGAACTTAGCTTTGTGATCTCTTTAGAAGGAAATCTTGAAGGTGAATAACTCGGAAAAGTGTAGAAGGCATTTTTCGTTGGAAATGTGCTCTAAAATCGAACCGCACAGCTTGGTGAACTTATGTTGGAAAACCCAATTACCTATTGAAAATTTGCGGGAAAATGGGAAACAAATAATGACACTTTCATGTGGGAAACATGAAGTGTCAGGACCTCACCGGTTATATTGCTTTAACCTGGACAATGCCAAGCGAAACAACTATGTGTTTGTTTACGTACAGGTTTATCGTTGTCTATAATAAACCTTCGTAATTTCATGAAAATAGATAAATTACCCTGCCGCTCAAAATTTCGCAATTTACTTTTGTTGTCTACATTTTTGTACCATGTGCCTGAACCAATTAATTACGAGCAAATTATTTTGAACGTACTATATTCATAGTGCATCGGGCACGTCGTTCATTGGTAGTAAAATCGTCGTTGGAGTCTCGTATAAGGTTCCGGTTTATTGCGAGTGCTGGTTTCAGCTCCTCAGATTTATTCGAAGATACGATGTCCAATATTGTTAGCACTGGTTTTCAGCGAAGCAACAAGTTGTCGTTTCCCATCTTCAACGATCACGTATTTACCGCAAAAGTTATACCGTTCAAGCTCTGCCTGTTTGATTTTTGCTACGTTTAGTCGATTTATTCGTTTTTTCGACTCATAATTTTGTTCAAATGTATGGGGTGAGCCACAAAACCATCCCCCCCCCCTCCTAAAGTCATAATTTCTATGGTAAAAAGGATCAATTTTTCTTTCAATTTGCTCATTTATTGCCTTGGACCTCAAATCGCAACGTGCACCAACTTTGTGTTTTTTTTTCCCAAATGAGAACCCCCATCTTTTATTGTAGATTCGGATTCTAAGGTCAATTTCATGAACTACTGTCCTCTCATTTAGTTTTTCGGCAACCCGTTAAGCGAGTGCGGAAAGTTGTCAATTAGCAAACCCAACGCTTAACACACCAAATTTCATTGAATTTTTTCAAAGATGATTCGGGCGTAAAAGCATTCGAATTCAGTCAAATAGAAAAACGGATGCCGTCATGTGAATCAGCGTCGAACAACAATGAAAATTGATGTGCCACACTTTGTTTTTCCTAACACTTACGTTTCCGTGATTTTGATGACTTGGCAATTGAGGGCGCTCGCTGAACGTTGCGGGTGGACGAAAAAATCAAATGAGGAGTCAAATTTTCATGAAAGCGAGCTTGGAGTCAGAATTTAGAACCAAAACATATTGGTAAGTAATGCTAACAACGCAGGGTCCCATCATGTATGCCTAGTCTTTATAAGATCATATAAACACTATTTTAAACTAGAGCAAATTCTTAATCGAACAAAAAAGCTCGAAAATTGGCTGGAAATTTCAGTAGGTGTGAGAATCGCTTGAATAAATCCCTTCTTAAGACGTAAAAATCAAAATTTCTGGGGTTTATTACACTAGAGAGACAAAAAAACATTTAGATAGTGAAGATAGCGTTTTATCACTCTTACCCCTCCATTCATTCGATTGCATCAATAAAGTTGAGAGATCTGAAATGTGTTTAAAAACAAGACCCAAGTTCTGAATGGAATGACTAAGAATCAGGCAAACTGGCACTATACACTGCATGAGCAGCGCTTAAATGGGATTACCATTTGCCCCTCTCAACAGTAAAATCGAAAAATTTCCGATGTTCTAGTTGTTTCTGGTGAACTAGACTAGACTAAACCAATGAAATCAGATGAAAATAGTAAATAGATAACAGTTTATCGCTATTACCCCCCTTTATTTCCCCCTTATCAAAATGCAAATTGAATGAGCTGAAATACTTTTAAGGACGATGGTGAATCAAATTTAAACGAAACGTTTGGACCTGCGAGATCAGAAGTGATGGAAGAACGTTGTGGCCTGATGGGTTGGTTTGTCACGAGTGGGAGAAGCACGTGAGCTAGTTTCCTCAGACCTCTCGGTATCCATGACGTGACAATGACTGAGCAGGAGGTACCCTCGTCAATTGCGCAACGCATTGTGATCAAGTTTCTAACTACAGAAGAAGTTAAACCAGCCGAAATTTTGAGATGAGTAACTGCACAGTTTGGGGATTATCGAGAGCTAGCTTGTATGGCACAAAGAGTTTGTGGGGGGTCGTGAACTTGTTGAAAACGAGAGCCATGACCGGAGAACCCGCACCAGCATTACTGCGGGCAACACTACTTGCTTGCTACATCTTGATTTCTTACATTACCGCAAAACAATGAATGCTGCTCATTACTGTGGAATTTTGAGTGAAGTCAGAATTGCACATCGCCGCAAAACGCCAGAGCTACCAATGACAAAAGTGATTCCTCCCACGACGATGCTCGCCCCATACAGCGACCAAGACTATGGATACTCCCTGGATCACTCCCGTGCAGGATTTTCGATTTACATATAATCCGTTTGTTGGGTATCACTCACAAGGGTTGGAGGATGGAGTGCATTGCGAGAAATGATCCACTCCATCAATTAACCCATCATGTGGTTCCCACATTATAAACTGAAATCCTTTATGTATATTGTTCCCATATAGAAACTTTTCCTATCGAACAGGTTGTTGGAGGTCTTCAAAAAATCTTTATTGTCATGGATATCGATAGTTGTACGTTTCACCCATGCAACGTGGGCTTCTTCAGCATGTATTTTCTTAGTTTTATCACTTTAGTATTTGACATTCCTCGGACTCATTAGAATCGTTCGAATCTCATCTGGATCTTCTCTCCAAAAAACGTTGTTCACTGACATAAATTAACATTAAATTGACATTTAAGGCAAATCATCATAAAACTGAACTAACTCAACCAATTAACATATCAACTAACACACCTGGTGGACAGTGCAGTTAACGAAAATAGGATATGCAAAGCCATCAGCAAGCAGAAAAAGATGATCTTGATGATGTAGACGACGATTTTAATGAATCCGAGGAATTTCAAATACTAAAGTGATAAAACTAAGAAAATACATGCTGAAGAAGCCCACGTTGCTTGGGTGAAACGTACAACTATCGATATTCATGACAATAAAGATTTTTTGAAGAGCTCCAACAACCTGTTCGATAAGAAAAATGGTCAATCCATGCCCCACCAACTCAAAAGAAACTTTTCCACAATTTTAATCATATACAAGTTTGTTTTAAATCGCATTCTGCAAAAGTCCATGTATTTGAAGTTAAATTAGCGAGCTACTCCCATTTTACTTGCTGACAACGGTTCTCGCTCCACTTTAAATGAGGCTACAAACTTGAATGGGTGGAAAGGTCTATTTCACACACATTGTTACTGTATGAACCATTCAGAACCCATCCACCTGACCCTGTTGGTCTTTTATTTAGGTGGATACCTTGTTAAAATTGCCTAGAGCACTGGAACGCACATTATCCCTTGTAAAGCAGAAGGTCAGATTCACCCAGACGAGGGTCCTTCCTGGGCTTTCGGAATCCCGTCGGTGCTCCTCCCCCCGTCGCGCTACTTTGTCACCCATTGGCCCGGTCCGATCGATCAGGGTGATATAACCCGACGTGGGAGGGAAGAGTGTCTCCCGCTCTTTATAACGAATTGCCGCGTTTTACGCAAATGAAATGAGGAGACGGACATTTTCCAGAATGATCGCGAAGGACAAGGAGCGTAGGAGTAGACCGAAGTGCTAACTAGAAGTTATCAAGTCAGCCGTGAAAAATAATTCTGAAACTTTCTTGCATAACATTTCAAGAACGGATAAACCGTCTCCTGGAAATATGGAGAAGATTGAATGAAACTTGGGATGATCCCTGATTATAATTGTGTGAATGATCGGGAAATGAAATAAAATGTAATACTGCTTGACTCGATGTAAATTAAGGAAATGTGATATGTCGATTCATTTGACATTTGTTCTACAAGGAGGATATAAAATATCTTACTGGCTAAGTATATTATACTTATAAAAGGAGCGAACGAACTGTTTGTGCGATGGCAGGGAGAGCAGGAGCTAGACGTACGCCTATTAAGAGAAAAGGATACGCAGATCTTAGTTTAAGCAGCAAACCTGATGATATTCACACAATTCAACTCTGGGGCTGTACAAAAAATACCAACATCAAATAATCCAAACATTTCAAAACAAGGTGCTAAGGAGTATTGTCAACGCTCCTTGGTACGTACGTAATGACGACCTCCATCGGGACCTCAAGATAGAACCAGTCAGTGAGGTGATCAAACTATTTGCCGCTAAACACGAGCAGAGGCTTCATCAACATATGAACCCAGAAGCTCTACGATTATTAGACAACAGCAACGTCATCCGACGCACAGTGGGCTGAATCACTAATTTAGGTGGACAAAATTCTGAAACTTGTCCATATGCAAACTTTGGGTTCCCAGATCACGGAAAAAATTATTTAAAAAATCAAATTAATTTTTTGACATGATTGGCGAGCACACAGTGGTCTAAAATCAAATTGATTTGCTAAAATTTAAAACTTTCCTAAATTCAACGATTGAAGTCCCAGAATACGGGAAAAATTATATTTAAAAATCTAATTAATTTTTTGACACGATTCGCGAGCACAAAGTGGTCTATTATCAAATTTATTTGCCAAAATTGTACTGAAAAAAAAATTATGTATCACCCAAAACGCAAAAAATCGCAAAAATTCATTGCAACATTTAAAAACTAGAAGGATTGATGAAACAAATCCTGCAAACGAATCCGTGGAATAACTTGGCGTTAATATAGTTTTTCGTTATTGAATAGGGGCATACATTTACAAGTTAAATCCACAGGTAGAACGCAATGTATATTCTATAACGAATGCAGAAATTTAATGTCTTACCTGTCTCAGCAATGTCCATTGTTGAATAAAAGCAATAGAACTTCGCGCTACACACACCTTTAACATAATGAATGGCCATCGAATAAAGATAATCCCACTGCCGATTATCAGGCACTTGCGTAAACATGACTGATTCAGTCCTTTACTATTTGTTTGTAAACACGGTATGGAGGAAAATATTAGTATTTACAGTCTCACTAACTAATAATAAAAAGCTAAAGCACTCAGAAATTCCAGACTTTTGACTTGACTTTTGTCCACCTAAATTGGTGATTTAGCCCACTGTGCGACGTCTGGATAGAACAAAACCTCTCGACCTTGTGGCGTGACAATGTGACAAGTGCTTGAAGTAATCATATAGAGTAGTTGGGCTATTACATCTACAAACTGTAGTTATTGTATTAATGTAAATTAACTTGATGGGCTATGCTCAGTTGTTAAGTTATGTTTCTAATAAAGAAATTTTTCGAAAAAAAAAAAAAAAAAAACCTGATGATATAATACTCTCATAGCACTGAGCTGGGAGAGTATAACACGATTCCCAAACAACACAAACGAAGTTTGGTGGTTGATCACAAGAGTTCTCACGTTTTCTGGGTACGACCAGTGCAGGAGAGGAGGAGTTTGGAATTTATTGAAAGTAGTCTTTTAAGCAATGCATTATGAATAGAGCACTACTGGAGGAAAGCAAGGGCAATCAAATGGAATACCATAGTGGCGTTTATTAGCAGCTCAGGGGTTAATATGGATCTAGAGCACTGGCAGGAAACCAATTTCCGTTCCATCTTTTACAACTTTGGTTTCCACATCCACTTAATGGGTGTTAGTTCATCCAAGTAACGATCTAAACTAGGTACACTAAAATCGGGAAGATGTTCCGGACCCGCTGCCCATCGCTGCTCCTTCAAATTGTAAACTTGTATCGCATCAACGTGAGTTCGAACCTTGTATTCGTTTCTTAATGAATAATTGAGTCAAGTTATTTTGGATTTTTTTAAACATGGGGAAAATGCAATTAGAGACACAAGGCTCATATTCACGTTTTTCCAATGATTGACAAATCCAAGAAAAATCTGACCCGCGAATCTACAAGGCCAATGATACAACCGTAATTGCTGAAATATGCGATAGCAAAAGAAACAATTTTGGTAAGTCATGGATGCATTACGGGGAAGTCAATAAGTGTTTGTGAGACCACGCTTAACTTAATGAGAAGAAAAACGGAATTACCACCTTCCATTAAAAAAACGCTGCAAATTCTTTCACTGGGGTTGCGCCAAATTCAATTGGCTTGCTTCATGATTTGAATTTCTACTAAGCTTTGGAGTGTGCGTGTTTCACAGGTGATAGCGCAATTATTGAATTTCAGGAGGCACACAAATATGATCAACTGATCAATCCAAATAGGTATTTTGGTCAACAAATGCTACGTGCTATAATAATAATAAACCCCAGTAATAGTATTGAATAATATTTACCTATATATTATCAGCGTTTCAAAGACATATCAGAATGCTTCAACCCGTGTATCGGCTATAAACTACAAGTAACCACATCGGCTATAAATTACAAGTTGATCCACATTTTCTAATAATATCATAATACTCCAGTAATAATATTAGGAATATTTTACAATATTATCAGAATGCTTCAACCCGTTACAAAAGTATTCACATCGACTTCAAGTATCACATTCATAAACCACTAGGTTTCAAACGGAAATGTTGGCACCATAAATCGGGCCATACATCGGGAATGGTATTGACCTACGGACGTGGGGAAGGGCTCATTCGATTCCTCATGGTATGTTCTTCAAATGGGAAAATATTTAGGCCGATTCGACAGGTTTTGAGGTTTTCAGGGATTTTACAAAACGTTTACAGCCCTTAAAGGGCGCTTTAAATTGAGTGAGAGAGCTGGCTCAATAATTGGGGCGTCGTCGGACCTAGATGGATTTTTCCTGAAAATTTCAGATCTTTTGCTCCAGCCGTTTCGGAGAAATCGTGCGTACGGCGTACTCCGGACGGACGGAAAATTTTTATTGCAGATTCGGATTCTACACCCTTTGAAACGTAAACCATGAAATTTTCAGGGGGGTTAGAATTTTTTTTTCAGAGCGATTACAATGGTTTATTATTGAATAATAAACCAAAAGAGCGGTTTTACGGTATTGAACCCAACATCTCTGAATTGCGAGACGGAAGCGCATATCATTTGATGAAGACATTTGGGTGTATTTGCAGTAAGGGTCACCGCAAAAATTAGTTAACAATAAAATCTCGGAAGGGAAAAGACCATTGTGTTGCAATATTTTTCAATAAAATCTACAGGTAATGCAATGGAAATTACGAAATTACGACTTCAAATGTCTAAAGCATGTACTTAGCGAAGAAACAAGAACAGTGTCAGGGTCATCAAAATCCATACCGACGTCGTAAAATTAATAAAGACTTGAATCAACAACTTTCGTGGGGTCTGCATACAATAAAATTGAAATCTTCAGGTATCTAACACTGTAATGAGTGTCTTATTTATACTTGAATTTTATTTAATAAAATTGTGGACCAGTTCAAGTCTTGGTAAGTTTTGGTGCAAGTAATGCATGTTCCAATGAATTTTTATAAGAATACCATATTCTATCACTCTTATGACGGAAATGACCAAGGAACATTTTTGAGCTTACCACAAAAAAAAGTCATTGAGTCGTGGTTGAAATCTACAGTCTTTCGTAATCACTAGGGCTCGGCAATATATGCAAAATAAAACCTCAAAATATGCACGTAGATGCCCAATATATGCATTTGTACATATGCGCGAAAAAATCCGATAATATGCCTTCAAAATATGTTTTCGTTGCTTTGTGCTGATCAAACTGAAACTTCTTCCCGACTACAACCTAGAACATGAGGCAACGTACTCTATTTTATCTAATCTTGCGAACACTAGGTATCTACATGCTTACTTAATGTCAAAATGATTATCTACCTAAAATAATTTATGTTCCAATAGCATTAATGTTTATACATAGATGGAAAATGTCAAACACTTACCGCATGGTCACACAATCTACAGAAAAGAATTTTCCCATCAGTGGAAAAATTAGTTGGATCAGAAGCGACACACTTCCGAAGAAGAGCAGAAACAGAATCTTTAACTTTCGGCATAATTCAATCTCACGATGTCACAGTGAATTAATACAGCAGGGCTTGTCAGCCGAATTTTATACACCCCGAACCCCACCCATTCGTGCCACTTTACCCAATGGAGGCGTGGTAAGGCCTAAATAAAGAATCTTAAATCGTAAAGAGAAAGTAGGGTCTCCAAAATCCTAAATAAGAATAGGGCGAAGGAGATTGTTAGGTGAACGCAGGTACCTAGATAATACGGCGAGAGGATTAACTACGGGTTCAATAACCAAGAATTCAGGAATGTTGTACGGTGGGTTTCCCACGTAAGCTCCAAGGATGAGCAATAGTTGGTTGGGTTTTTACGTTCGAGGTCGTCAACCGATGGAGGTCAGGATTTGGACTCTTCAATTGCATTTTTGCAAAAGTGGGAAGGAAAAATTGATTAGAGGAAATAGCTGACAAAACTGGAAAATATGGCTTTTGTCAAGAAATGTCCATTATATGCACTTATACCAAAAACTGCGGATATATGCAAATATATGCACGATAAATTTAAATTTGGAGCGACAAAATGGCTTGAATATGGCATATTTGGGCTCCTTACAGCTTGGGCATATCGCAAAAAAAATATGCAAATATGCAAAATGCCGAGCCCTAGTAATCACTAAGGACAAAAACAGTGCTTTGTTAATTTGGAAAGCTGTGAAATAACCTATGCGAACGATTAAAAGTATGTATCATTTTGGTCATCAATGATTTTTTTCTGAGTAATTCGAGAAGTTCTACGTTGTTAACTCGGAAATGAACTGCTACATATTATTTTGATATATTAGAAGCTTTAGGAATATCAAGGGATGAGAATATATGGCATTTCACGGCCGTACTACGGCACCTTACTTACCCACCAAATCAACTCTGATTAGCCGGGTTGGTTGTCTCTTGCAATTCCCGCCACAATTCCATGCTGCATGTGGAACTAACCCATTCGTAATCCTGCTAACGGCGGAGTGGGACCTTTGTCAACAGAAATCGCCCTCCCGATGTCTGAATCCGCAATGAGCTCATCCGACTTGCCCGTGTTTCCTCCCTCGAGGTTGGGCCACTAAATCGCGAGAGCTGCGGTGAATTTGGAACAGCTCCACAAACCCCTTCTGTAGTGAAGTGGGGTCTGATTAACCAAAGACTTGCCAAACTAGCAGATTCCATTGGATGGGAATTCTATCTTCCCATGCTGCCCTAATTTTCCGTTCTCATAAACCTTGTACAGCCGTCATTTGATTTCTGCGAGCATTCATCCTTAATCAAAATTTGTCAAGACACTTAGTAGATTCACAATTAATTTCAAATAATTTTTTAATTCATATCAAATGTTGTGAATATGAACATGTATCGACCAAATCAGCGCTCCGTCCAACTCATCGTTTTCTATGATATAAAATGATTTATAAGACTTGAATTTATTAAAATTAAAGGTTTTGATTTTGATATACATATTGTTTCCTATAGGTCGACTAGGAATAAACCATTTAATACTTGACCTCTAAAATCAAAATTTTACTCGCATTTTACGATTTAGACCATTCTGAACAATTTTCGTTTCCTGTCTGACTGTCATGTGCCCAGAGATCGTTGCAACAAGCTTAATTTCTAGTTATCATCAGATTTTGATCACATTTTCAGTCTCAATGCTCAGAAAGTAATAAATATTTCACTCTGCACATGCGCATTTCTGATAATTTTATATCTATTTTAACACGACCGAACCATTACTCTATCCGGTGTAGAAATAGCATGACAGCCCCGGTATACATATCAACTAATTTTCCTTTATTATTTTCAGTAATGAACCTTTGTAATCGACCACAAAAATACAATTTTTAAGCCCCCTCATAACTTTTGGTTTATTATTTAATAATAAACCATTGTAATCGCTCTGGAAAAAAAAAATTCTAACCCCCCTGAAAATTTCATGGTTTACGTTTCAAAGGGTGTAGATCTGCAATAAACAATTTTCCGTCCGTCCGCCGTACGCCGTACGTACGATATTTCCGAAACGGCTGGAGCAAAAACTCTGAAATTTTCAGGAAAAATCCATCTTGGTCCGACGACGCCTCAATTCTTGAGCCAGCTCCCTCACTCAATTTAAAGTGCCCTTTAAGGGCTGTAAAAGTTTTGTAAAATCCCTGAAAACCTCAAAACTAGTCGAATCGGCCTAAATATTTTCCTATTTGAAGAACATACCATGAGGAATCGAATGAGCCCTTCCCCACGTCCGTAGGTCAAACCATTCCCGATGTATGGCCCGATTTATGGTGCCAACATTTGCGTTTTTTCGTTTATTATTGTTTGTTTGTAACCTAGTGATGTCCGGCCGATAGCGTCGAGTTGTAGTGAATGTGGATAGGTACTGGAGTGATAGCCGATGTGAATACTTGTAGTGTAGTTAGTAGCCGATACACGGGTTGAAGCATTCTGATAATATATAGGTAAATATTATTCAATATTATTACTGGGGTTTAAATAAGTATTCTTTTTCACTGGGGTTTATTATTCAATTGGCTTGCGTTCATAATTTGAATCTTCGTTTCGAAGTGTGCGTGTTTTACAGGTGATAGAGCGATTATTGAATTTCAGGAGATATGCATAGACCACGTAAATCGGTTCTCATCCAAAACACCTATTTGGATTGATCAGTTGATGATATTTGTGTGCCCCCTCTACATCTGTCTACCTTTGGCTACATCGTTTAAATTTGGATTTGCGGAAGTTTTAACGCAATACGAGTGCCAAAGGACTTAATAAATTATAGATGTTTTTATTGTGGGGAGGTATTGAGGTTCAATAAAAAAACGCTGCAAATTCTTTCACTGGGGTTTATTATTCAATCGGCTTGCGTTCATGATTTGAATTTCTACTAAGCTTTGGAGTCTGCGTGTTTCACAGGATAGGGCGATTATTGAATTTCAGGAGGCACACAAATATGATCAACTGATCAATCCAAATAGGTATTTTGGTCGAGAACAGATTCACGTGCTCCATGTATATCTCCTGAAATTCAATAATCGCCCTATCCTTCCAAAGCTTAGTAAAATTCAAATCATGAACGCAAGCCAATTGATTAATAAACCCCAGTGAAAGAATTTGCAGCGTTTTTGTTTAACGTTCAAGATGTGTAGACTCCGAAAAATCGAATTTTGAAAAACCCATCTGTCCGCCGTCCAGAGCTTTTTTCCGTACTGAACGAAATTTAGAGAAAATCTGGTCAAAAATTACGTTTGGGGTGTCGTTGGGACTGAATTGTTGGGGTCGTCCCATTCAATCCTGTAACCGAAGGGCTGAAACAAACATCGGAACATCAAAAACTTCCTTGATTAAACTCCTTTGAACGGAAGTGTATCTATACAAGAGTTATCTATACAATTGAAAAAAGAGAGGAAAGGAAGCAGGAATGTCACAAAGCCACAAATTACCAATGTCATTACTGTATCAATAGTTCCTTGTGGATACCCCGGACGGTATGAGGTTTCTAGCCCATCAAAAAAGTGGATTGAAGGAAAATAAGTGAAGAGGCATCTAAACCCACGCACATCACCAAGAACGTCTTTTATAGAGCCGTTCAGAAAACTCCATGAAGACGTTAATAGTGAATTACGTGACCTATCCCTATTCCCTTCATCCCAGTTTATTTGACGCGAGATATCATCAATGGTACCTATGTCCCTATCAACGTGTCCCTATCTACCTGTACCTTTGTCAAATGTGCGAGAATTTACTTTCCGTTTCGTTATTCGTCGTGACGCTTGCGCTCAATTCGTGGGTGGGAATTGATGGGGATTGATCAGAGATCTGTGAGTAGCGGAGTTCTTACACTTGAACTACCAACCGTAAGGGAATAATTTGTATCTTATTTTCCTTGTGTTGCACGCCCTTCGACGAGTTCCCTACAAATTATTAATACAGTCTAAACGACTTCCATCATTATAACCAATATTTTCTTGCTACGTCATACATGTTAACCACTTGAAGCTGAAAATTGATTTATTACTTTAAAAGAACCTAGATCCCATTCTGAAAGTGTTGATAACAACCACGTTCTCCTATGATGGGTTCCTTTTCAATAATTTCCTTGAAAATCCTGGAAAATGATCTATTCATCATGGCAGAGTACAATTCTCAGAATGAAATCGTGGGGTTCCGAGTAAAAGTGACCAAGTAACATTTGCAAAATTTTACAGGGGAGCGATCTGAAGTTTCACCTATTTTCTTCTTACGAACACTGGTTGTGTGATGTCTCATCCGACTATGTTTCGATTTTTCTTTATCCTGTAGGTAGTTAGCTAGTGCCTCCTATGATATCGTGCTTCAAAATTCACTTCAGATTAAATAAGAGCTGTTTATTCGGAAAACTCTATTCGATCATTTTTACCTGCCTGGAGTTTCAAGCTTTACTCATTTGGTCAATTCAATTCTTCGAAAATCAGACGCATAGTTACATGAAATTGAGGGATTGAATAGTTTTTTCGTTAATTTATCGTGTTGCCAAGCATCTAATAACAATGATATACCTATTTCGATTAGAAAAGGTTATGAATTACCTATCACTGTAATTGGTCATTTTCACCTGCCCACTATGCAAAATCTTACACAGTAAAAGTGATCAAATGGCAATTGATAACATTTACATGCCCAGCGAGAGTACATTTATAATCCATCTCGTGTTTTGTGGTTGAGTTCAAATGCCATTTGGTCACATAAAACTCTTTGGGTCAGGCAGGTAAAATTTATTTTCAAGTATTTCTTGCACATCAGTTTGAAGATAACGTTCTTAGCAACAACACACAGTAGACAACGTTCCTTAGTACCGGAATGACAAAAAAAGCTCATTTTGAAAAAAATGTTACTTGGTCACTTTTACCCGGAACCCCACGAAATGTTATATTCGATTTTGGTTCATTATTTTCGGTATTTAAACCTTTGTGATTGCATGGCAAACATTTAAAACAGAATAAGACAGAAAATTTACTGGGAAAGTGTTCAGGTCCGTAAAAATCCACCCAATGCAAAAAATCTACATTTCTGAAGCTAAAAGCAAACCCAAACCTCGATCAGGAATTAAAAAAAATAAAATTAGTCTGTGTTTAATAATTGTCAGCGTGTTTTGAAGTGTGTTAGTGAGGAAAACCCCATTTTATTACAATTAAACTTTCAAGTGAGTAAGAACCATCACATCAATAAAAAGTTTTACCTGATGAGACCTTAAAGTTTTTAAAAAATGTTACGTTCAAGTATCAACTCAATATCGTCATTTTTTCGATAAATTTCAAGAGAGATTTACTTAAGAGATCCGAAACAGTGATCTTTTATAGTTAAGATCCTACGTGAAATATAACATTGCCACATTACGATTTTTAACAATGTACAGGTACTGAGCAGAAATTCTGCAGTAAACTCTTCAACTCACCAATTACTTAGTGCTACAATAATTACCTAATACCACAAGCAAATAATTGGAACACATTTCAGCAGCAGTAGGTTCAACGGTCGGAAGGCTATTGTGATATTTTTTATTAAATGACACATCAAAATATGATTATTATACACACTATTACTAGTGCATTCGATTAATAAGTTCAGTGATTCTGTCGATAAAATAACTGTTCCAAGATAAAGTTTATTTGCTGTGAGAGATACAACTGGAATAATTGCAAAATTCACATATATTTGAAAACTTGATACAGTAAAATAAATTTCAACCTGATCTGAGAAGTTAATTTGAAACATAAAGTAGTACCTTCATAAAAACAACATATAACAAAATATTGGTGCTCCTCTCCATGTATTTTAGTAAACAACAACCTGCACGTATGGTGAGAAATCCGAGATATTCAGAGTTCTTATTTACATTTTAGAGTTGACCAAAATTCAAAATTACTCAAGATGAATGGAAAAGTTCTCAAGCTTTTCAGGCAAATCGTTCCTGTTCAGTATTTTCAAAGGCGACAGATCAATTGTGCCGACACAAACGAATACACTGGATTAGTTTTGGGATTGTACGCGAACCAAACGGAAAATCATGGTTTGTCCACATCCTGTACTGATTCATTGCGCAAATATGATAGAAGCACTAATGGGAAAGTTAACGACTTATTGAAACTCAGCCCAACGCCACTTCTTGGTGACGTAAGGGTATTTTACGGAGTTGAGCCCCAATATTCTGCAGTTGCGGTAGTGGGTCTCGGGGAGGAATGCGTCGGTTATAATGATCTCGAAGAATTGGACGAGTGGAAAGAAGCAATTAGAACGGCCGCTGCTTTGGGGAGCAGGGCTCTTCAAGATCTGCATATGAGGACGATATTCCTGGAGAGTTTCGGTCATGCTGAGTCAGCAGCAGAAGGCAGTGCTTTGGGAGTCTGGTTGTACCAGGAACTGAAGAATCCAGCTCATCAAAAATCCATCCCCAGACTGGAACTTTACGATAGCTGTGACTATACAGGCTGGCAAATCGGACTCCAGAAAGCAGCTGCTCAAAACTTAGCAAGACAACTGGCAGAAACACCTGCAAACTTGCTGACACCGATTGCTTTTGCTCAGGCAGCTGTAGAAGTCTTATGTAAAGCAGGCGTTAGTGTTGAAGTTAAGGTGAGGAATTGGTCGAAAATTATGAATTTGGAAGCTTTCCTAATGTCTGCCAGAGGCTCATGTGAGCCACCGATATTTCTTGAGACTAGTTACTATGGTTGCGATCCAGACATCCCACCGATAGTTTTAGTTGGCAAGGGCACTACTTTTGATAGTGGCGGTCTCTGTCTCAAAAGCTGCCCAGAGCTAAAACACATGAGGGGAGAAATGTCAGGAGCAGCTGTAGTTGTCGCGGTCTGCCGAGCTGCTTCTGCATTACAACTCCCTCTCAATATTCGTGGCTTGATACCCCTGTATGAAAATCTGCCAGGATCGTGTGCTATGAAACCAGGCGACGTTGTCAGAGCTCGAAATGGTAAGACCATTTTGATTGAAACCACCGATGACGGCAGAATGGCATTGGCTGACGCCTTGGTATATGCCGCAGTGTATAATCCAAAATTCATCCTAGACATCGGTTCTCTCTCGAAAGAGATAGTCAACCTACTTGGATCTGCAGCAACTGGCGTTTTCTCAAACAACGATTCTCTATTTGAAAATATGAGAATTGCAGGAATGCATACAGGTGACAGAGTGTGGAGACTTCCTTTATGGGAACATTACACTGAGAAAGTCACAGACCAGCCATTTGCTGATGTTCAGGATCATCTCTTGCATAAACACGTAACTGGTGTTACTTGTGCAGCTGCGGCGTTCTTAAAACAGTTCATACCTAACGTCGATTGGATTCATCTTGATAATACTGGAACCAACATATCAACAGGAGGTTGCTACATTCGAAAGGGGATGTCAGGTCGACCAACGAGAACTGTTGTCGAATTCCTAGCTCAGCTTGCATGCATTACTAGACAAGAAGAAGTAGCACCAAAAGACTGTATGCAGGAAAGCAAAAGCTCGTGAACGAACCAGCCGGTGGTGCTGACGATTTCGATTAAGTGTGCAGGTGGGCCGGCAAACCGCCCACTTTAGCCATTGATGTGATATTCAAAATAAATATTTTATTGGATTTGAATTCAATAACTTTCATGTTTTTTTGTGGCAAATTAAAACGTACGTAGCCCTTTTATAATTCGAGGATGGAAGATTTGAAATGACTCCCTCTAATGTAAGTTGAGATAACCAATATAACGTTAAGGATGAAAAAACGCTTTCATCATTAATCTAGGAATTATAATTATTATCAAGGGCCTAAGATTCTGAATCGTCTTGCTTGAAGTGCAGACGATTCCAACAGCAGATGGGAGGCTGCTTCATCTTCCTCTCCACACTACTTGTACAATGTAGTACCTGTAGGCTCAAATCCTGTTCGAATTCTTCCTGATGCACCCATGTACAATCGCCATTCCCACTTAAACACGTTTTCTAACTAGAAAGTTGGAGGCTGTACTTCTGCGGTAGCAGGGATCATTCAGTACAGGTTTTCCATGTTTTTGTCTTGGGGTATTTTCCGAGTGACGTTTTGTGCAATCCATTCCCACGAAGTGGATTTTACCGAGCATTTCCTTCTACCTAGGACGGGTTCCAGCCTAATGAAGTGCATTGATGCCCCCCTTTCTGCAAGCAAATCTATCCGTCCGTTGGCTGCCACTCCTGCATGCCCCGCTACCCACCCCAAGGTGATCCAGTTATTTTTTTCAGGTTATTCGTTACTTCCTAGCAATCTCTGACCAGTCAAGACCTGGGACATAAACTATATCAACGAATTCATCTCCCTTAGAGCCAATAGCTGGCTCCCCATGAACTACGGTATTCGTGTAAAGATTTTGAAATAACAATTCCGGGCGTCAAACTTTGGATACTTGTATGCAAAACAGTACCTAGTTTGTTTTTCTACCTGAGTTGTATGGTTATCACGGATTTTCTTTCTACTTCATCCGCCGATTCCTTCAACGTACATGCTATCTTTTTTGTCCTAAAAACCATCCATTTTCATCCAGTTCTGATAGACCAAATGTGTCAGTTAATAACGAGTGATCTAAAGGGAAACGAGCGGTAATCAAGAGATTCACAGAGTGAAGGGGGGATCCGCAACCCTCTGTCAAACTAACAATCAACAAAAATTTTACCTATACAAAAAATTACACAGGTTTCCAACAAAATAAGAGAAGAACCTACGTACGACCTCTGTGAATATCAATTTTATCTTCATGTACGTTTCAGGTTTAATGACAAGAATTGCATTGTATTTGAATGTAGTTACTGTGTCTCGTACTCAACGGCGAAATCTGAACAATTGAGGAGCTTACTTTCAAACAGGCACATATCCATTCCGACAAAATGTTCAGGAAGTGAAAAAAACGATTCGCTGATTTGTGGAGATGTCTTTCTGCAGTTTCTCATCGCAGTAATGTGTGACAAGGCACAAATACATGCCTCAGAATATGAACCAATTTTCTCCAAAACGCGAGGCTTTTCCATTTTCACTTTTCACTTTGGAAATGTGCCCTTTTGATCAAAACTCATGGATTTATGCCTTTTTGAAAACAAAAGAATTCATTCTCCATTCTGTAGGTTTTATTGAAAACTTTACCTGACTCCATATTTCCATTTGTCATGTCTGCCATCTATCGAGTCTAGTGTAAATATTCAACGTCAAGACGAAGGCGCAATGCTTCTTTTTGGATATGTGCCTTTTTGAAAACCTACGACTTATCGCCTGACGAAATTCGGAGGATATGTGCCATTTGGATTGCAAGGCACTGAGAAAAATGTAGGGGACGGATTTGTTACCTTTTGATGCAAACACATAACTTTAGCCCCGGAATTGACGTGGATGTGTTCTGTTTTGTTTGGAAATGATAGGGAGATCTGATTCAACTCATAATCAGAGATAGAAAATTGAGAAAAAAGCGTTTTCTCCCAGATTTGGATATGTGCCTTTTTGAAAGTAAGCTCCTCAATTAACATTTCTCATTCAATTCTCTGTTGATTTAAACGATATTTTCAGGAATGTGTATGATGCATACCAGTAAGCCTAAAGGTATCTATTCTTCACAGGAGAGATTCTGCAATGAAATGACTTGCGTTAGGTAGCTACATTCGTTTAATTCATCTTCTATTTAACATGACATCTTTGGAGTTGATCCCTAAAGAATCTCGTCAATTCTGTTCACAGTGCCAATGTTGGAGGAGGATGGAGCGATGGTGCTGCCTCGTAATGGTATTCCTTTCCATGAGGTTCGCCCTTGGCCAGATTTACTCCAACACCACCAAGGTAAGTAGTTGTTGTGATAGAGATATATATACTACTGTATTGTAACCCTAATACTTCAACTACTATAATTAGTACTTCACTACTACTTCACTAATACTTCAATACTATAATTATGTTGAGTGGTTTCTCTCTCTTCGTAAGTATAAGTGTACAAGTGAAAATGCCAACTATCATTCACGATTTTTTTTAAATGAAGAAACGAGCTCCTTGAGATATTTTTTCAATTCAATTCATTCTATTCAAAATTTATTTGCATTATATGATACATTGCAACGAGTTGCGAAAAATAACACATCATCTTCTATCAGTATAACAAAATAAAGAGTTCCGTGATGGAGCATGAACATATATAGTAAATAAGGATTATCTTTGAACATTAGGAGTCCAGCTAAATAATTTTGTCAGGTCTTATGTTTGGTTGATGGTTGATGATGATGGTAGGGTTAAATGAAAATTACCCATTCCATCTCGCACTAGACGCGACGACATCTTCCCAAGATTTACAATTTTATTATATTTTCATACATTTGCCACGCTGAATGATAAAATATATTGAGATATTTTTTAATCTCAGAAAAGACCGCTTTATTAATTTAACTTAACCGAAAATAATTTTAAAAAGCCGATTCTATTTCATGATCACATTTAACAAATTGTTCATTTGAACAATCAGTTGAAATCCCCCCCTGATCAGTTTTGTTTATAAATCTGTGTTTTTGGATGTTAAATTTTTTGGAAAAGAATTTAAAAAAAGAAGAAAATGTTTGAAAACGATAATCCTACAAGCCATTGCAATAACCTATTTTTGTACAAATATTTGCTAAGAGCCAATACACCGTATACGAGGCACCATTCAGATTTGGATTTTTGAGGTAAAGAAATTAAGATATTTCCACCGTGAGCTTAGATGTATTGGCTTTATGTTTTCAAGTTTATGTGCAAAGATTAATCATGAGAAGTGAGAAAGAAAAAAAAAAGTTCAAATCAAGCAGATTCACGATTTCCTAAATTATTATATAACGAATATGTAAGAAAAAGCGTTTCGAAAGTTGAGCGCCTGAGGGAAAAATATCTTGTTGAATATAAACCGTGCAGCAAATGCAATTTTTCCAAATAATATTCTGGGGCAAACATTAATTTGTGGATTACAAAAATGTATTTGTAATGTTCCATAATAGCATTTTTCAAAATTTTAGAAAATTCAAAAACATTTTGCAGAACAATTTCAAGTTTAAAATTTTAAACATCGTACTTAAAAAACAACAAGGTTGCGTTACAAAGATCGAGCAGGCCGGAACTCGTCTTGACTAAACCAAAATGCACGGTAAAAACCGCTTTGTGGGAATGAATGAAGATGGAGCAAAAATGGCTCAGTGAAAAGACCCCAGAACAAAAACATGGGAAGGTGATACGCATCTTCCAACCGCGGAATTACAGTTGCGATACTCTTTTACTCTTATTGGGAGTGGGATTGATCATGGATTCTTCAGGAAACATGACAGCAGGTTGTAGTCTGCAAAAGTGATCTAATGTGCTGATTGAAGGGAGAGGAGGAAGAAACAGCCTCTCCTATACTCTAAGAATGCCCTGAACTCAAAGGGAGACGTTTCAGAACCGTTGGGGTCTCAATCCAGAGAAGATAGCACCGGTAGACGATCTTATGGGGAGAATCCTCATTATGGTGAAGGAAGGGAATGGCCTCCAGAACCTACAGGTACTGAATCAGGAAATGGATCCGCACAATAAACTACGGTTTCGATGCGGCGGAAGAAAATAATTATTTCTCTCCAGGACGTTGAATATAATGATAATAATTGTTTGACATGAAAGAATTTCGCTTGGTAGATTTTAGGTCTGCTCAGGCGAGACTGAGTATTGATGTCAAGCAATAAATTCGTTGGGGACAGCAATTTCATCAAAATTGTACAATTGTAGAATTTTTTTTTTTAAATTGGCATGGTTATTTTACATACAGCCATAATAATTTATGTACAATTGATTATAATAACACTTTAGAGTTCTCTTGAAAATATACATTTACCTGATAATAAGGAACTTACATTATTCTACTTTCGACATAATATGTTTGTATTTGAATTTATATATATTTATTATTTTTATTAAATTTTAATGCCATGGCAATTTATGAAATTGTATATGTCACTCCACACTTCCATATTACTACTTAACAACAATGTTTTAAAATTAAAAGGGTTAACAACTTTTGCGGATATACGGAGAAACATCTCCTCTCTTCCCCTATCATAGATCGGACATTCCATCAACAAATGTTCCACACTCCCATTGGGTGTCCGCAATCACAATTTCCATTTTTTGCGGTCAAAACGAGCTTTTTTTGATATATAGGTACTAAGGAACGTTGTCTGATGTTGTTGCTAAGAACGTTATCTTCAAACTGATGTGCAAGAAATACTTGAAAATAAATTTTACCTGCCTGACCCAAAGAGTTTTATGTGACCAAATGGCATTTGAACTCAACCACAAAACACGAGATGGATTAATAATTTAAGGAAACCGTGCATGAAATGTTATCAATCCGTTTATTTGATCACTTTTTGTGTAAGATTTTCTGAAGTAAGAAAATAAGCATAGTCAAAGTTTTAATTTTTTTTTCGAAAATGACCAATTACAGTGATTTATCGCCTGTGATAAATTGAATAACCTTTTCTGACAGAAATAGGTATAAACCTCGTAAAATGACGTTTTAATGCGAAAAAAGAAGATGCTTGGTTAAAAATCGACAATTTAACTCGAAAAAACTATTTTATTTTTCAATTTCATGTAACTTGCGTGATATGAAATGAAAAAAAAATTGACCAAATATTTTTCCGAGTAAATGTTGAAATTTCATTCGATCAAAAATTTTCAAAAAGAGATTTTTAACGAAAAATCAGCTTTTTTCTTATTTAATCTGAAGTGAATTTTTGAAGCACGATATCATAGGCGGACACTAGCTAACTACCTACAAGATAAAGAAAAATGGAAACATAGTCGGATGAGACATCACATAACCAGTGTTCGTAAGAAGAAAATAGGTGAAACTTCAGATCGCTCCCCTGTAAAATTTAGCAAGTGTTACTTGGTCACTTTTACTCGGAACCCCACGAAATGTTCCACACTACCCATTGGGTGTCCGCAATCACACTTTCCATTATTCCTGCGGTCTATACGGCTTAGATATATGGGGCAGATGGCATGGTTGGTTCGCATTCGACAAAAGATTTTCACAAACCGCTTTGGTTTATTTATGAGTTTGAACCATGGCATTTCGTTTATTTTTGGGTTGAGTTCCTTAAAGAATTGTAGAAGTTAAGCTTGTTGCAAGTACTCTCTGACTTTAGTCAGAAACACATTTATCTTCGACAGTTACTCACAATGATCTTAAAGGTGAAATGTGATTTGGTACTTTGATTATGATGAAGAGTATTGTTTTACTTCCAGAGAGTGAAAACAAAGCTTCCGACATGTATAGCTATAGTCTCTAACAAGTAGTAGAGTTGAGAAAAATACGAAAATTTCTCAGTATAACGATAACGGTAAACGGCGGTTCGCGAATCAAGGTTACTTAGATAGCATAAGAATAGAGAAGGATGCTGAAGATTGGTTGTAGATGAGGGCGACCGAACAAGAAAGAAATCGACCTGGTTTTCATCTTTTGCTTCATCGAAGGTCAAGGACTCGGGCGTCTAATAAAAACTGGAAGGGACGGAAAAACTCTGAAGTTTTTAGCCGATTGGAACGGAATGGGAGACTAGACCCTAAGAGAGCTGTAAAGCTCTCAAGTCCATTTAATTTACGTTTGTAAGTACTTCAACTACTACGGCCAATCTGTAACGTGACTAGAACTTTCAGCTTACTAAACCGAATGGGGTCTACTTTTCTCAAATTAAAGTCAACGTTGAACAAATACACTACGATTTCTTTTCGCGCTTCATCAATTAATTGTATGTATGAAATCGAAGTGCCTTCTCATGATTGCCACATTCCGGACTTTGTACAGAAAATACAATCACACAAGAGTATGTATATTAGCTCATATATTTAGGGAACGAGAAGGTACTCTTCCGTGCACTTAATTGAAATTTTATGGTATTGCTTTATAAAATTATACAGTTGAAGGGGACAGAACGTCATAAAAATGTTTTTCTTGCACGAATGGCTCTAGAATTTATTCTATTTTCGATATCTGAGCATTTCCCTTACATAAAAGGATTTTTAAAGGAAAAACAGCCGTGAATGTTAATAATGACGCCCAACACCGAGAACTGAATTATGTTCCCGCCTCAACCGTCATTCAACCCATTTTTTCCAAAGTTAGAAGGTTAAATGTATTTATAACAATAAAAACCATGAAAACAGTCAATAAACTACAGTAAAAATGAACGACGACTTAGAAATAGGTAAACTACAGTCTTGTATGTAGAACTTTTTAGAACCCGCATTAATATTTAGCTTTTCATTCTTTACAAAATTATAAAATAGCCTTGCATACATCACATAGTCCTTTTGAGTTGGTGAGGAATGGATTGACCATTTTTCTTATTTGAACGGGTTGTTGGAGCTCTTCAAACAATTTTTCCCTTTATTGTCTTGAAATTGTATATTTTGTACATCTGCTTCTTATTTCTTGGAGGATCTTCTCTGCGTCCCTGCCGTGCTCCTTAGCAGTCACCAACTCAAATAACCTTACTGCTAAGGAGCACGGCAGGGACGCAGAGAAGATCCTCCAAGAAATAAGAAGCAGATGTACAAAATATACAATTTCAAGACAATAAAGGGAACAAATTTTTTGAAGAGCTCCAACAACCCGTTCACATAGTCCGTGATCAGGTCGTCCCATGGAACACATGTAGTGGCTGCTGTGATTGCAGTGCTCGCAATTCCACTCCCTCAGAGATATCTCCCCAGTCATCACTGTCACTGCTCTCACTTCTGGTTCTCTTGCGCTTCTCTTTCTTTTTTTGAGGTCTTTCAATTTTTTTCATGATTTCCACCTTTCTTCTTCTTCTTCTGAACCCCATATCTGCTACTAGTAGTGAGTTGATCAAAATCCAGCTGAATTTGGGGCTTTGTTGGTTATTTGTTGTTCTTTTCCATCTTTTTTGACGTTTCAGAAATGCACGGCGTTCCCCCGATACGATGGGCGCCATTACCCCAATGTTTACGTTTTTCGTAATTCATTCACGCTGACTTCATTTACAACCAAAACTTAAATTTGTTTAGTGCTTCAGAAAGATGATGAAATTCTGTGTATATACATGAAAACTAATCTAAAAATGAGTTGAAAATGGGACTTACATTGCTTATTTCCGATGCAATAGTAGGGTAACGCTAGAACCTAGTTGGCGGGACATTTCTCTAGGATTTCCCACTCTAGGATTTCCCACGTTTCTGTTGTCGATTCAAACATCCGAAACAGCCATGGGTGGCATTATCCGATGCACGGTATTATGCATTTTGATCATTATAGTTTGTTACTATTGATCAGAAGAACTATAATCAATTCTATAATCATAGACCTGTCACCAGCACAGAAATGTGTATAATAAAAAAGAAAAAATGTACCATCGGGTAATAGTTTGCAAAGTTTTGGTTTTCTGGAATTTAGAAGCTAAAATGGGAGCTTGCTGTTTTATAAGTTTTTCACCCGATTTAGATGGAATTTTCAAGGAATAGATCATAAATGATCACTCACGGATTTCATTGCTCATAAATCATTGTATTAAGCTCCACATGCTCCTAAGTAAAGTCCATCAAGCATAATTTTCTCACGTTCAAGTGAGATCTTGCTCCAATCGCAGGATATTTAATATCATCACACTAAAAACCAGCTTATCTGAGTATATCGACGTTTCAGGGGGGTGTAACGCTGGGCGGGTGGAATTGTTAACCGACCTGCTCCCCCTCCCCAATACCCCGTCAGTTAATTTGGGCAAGGATGGTCCTCTCCTCGGGGATTTGGGATATACGATTTTTTGACTTTTAATATTGTTATTATACTCCCTCATTGTGTTGTTTAGTACCTCCTGTACACACGGGACTTACCCCAACAAGAAGGCACAACTGTTGCCACCTTTGCAGATGATACGGCTATCCCCTCTGTTGGAGATGATATAGAAGCTGCAACACGCAAACTACAGACGTCTACTACTGAGGTTTATAAATGGACCAAGATGTGGAGAATGAAGCTGAACGAATCAAAATCAGCCCACATCAACTTCACTAACCGAAAAGTCCCAATCTTGGATGTTGAGATCAATTCAAATAAAATACCGCATACTGAAGCAGTTAAATACTTGGGTTTGACACTTGACTCCAAATTAAACTGGAATAAACACAGAAAAGAAGAAAGAAGAACTTAAAATCAAGTACAGAAGGATGTATTGGCTAATGGGAAGGAATTCCCATCTCTCACTTCACAACAAACTGCTTACATATAAGCAGATCCTTCGCCCTATTTGGACCTATTGGATACAGATCTGGGGCTGTGCCAAGAAATCAAATATTAAGAAAATCCAAACCTTTCAGAATAAAATACTGAGAAGTACAGTTGGAGCCCCTTGGTACATGCAAAACGATGATATTCATCGAGATTTGAGGATGGAGACAGTCTATAAAATTATTGCAAAATACGCAAGGAAGCATGAACATCGCCTCCACAAACACGTGAACCCGGAGATGCTCTACGTTTTGGACAACGAAGGTGAAATCCGACGTCTCAAGCGAAACAAACCACTGGATAATTTTCTCACGTGAATAAGTGCAATCAACTCAGTGCTAATTAATTGAGCTATATAATAAAGCGCTAGATTTTATAAGTTGTTCACCCTTGCTCAATTTGATCGCAGGAAAATATGGTTTAATAATCAAATATAAATTTCAACTCGGTAATGTTGTTGTTCAATTAATAGCATCTATGCAGGCGCGTACCTTTAGTACATGAATCAAACTTAATTTTCACTATTTTAATCAGATTTTTATTAAATATTCAGCGACCCAACAAGTTTCATTGTTCTTTAATCTCCGCTTATACAAACTCGCTGATCATTTTTGGTAGTTCAGCTATCTATTGGAAACTGTGATGGATATGGTTAGTTGGCCCCTTCCCGATTTAGAATCTGTCGCCTTGGGAGATGAATCAGACGCCTGCAAGCGTCTGGGTCATCCTCTGAGCGTGGCAGAGCATAATAAAGCATCCACCTCTTCGGAAGGGGCAGCTATACCGTTCCATCACCTCACAAAACATAGATAGATAGATAGTTGTGTAGATACATTTTCCCATCTTGCATAGATAGGGAAACTAGGAAAATCTTGCATAGATAAAACTTGGAGTTTTATGTATACGATGTATAAGATTTGCAGAAAACCCGTCCTTCGAACGAACTACAATATTTCTTTCCAAGGCTTCTCAAGTTGAATGGATTTCCCGTCTCTAATAGACTACCTGTTTAGAATATAAGTTCGGCTTCCAAACATATCCTTCCGTCTTTGCTCAAAATTCGGATGGTAGTAGGTTGATGATGATTTAATAACATCTTACCAACTTCGAGTCGTTAATGTATTTCCTGTAGAATTATCGCTGCGATAAACCCGCAATACGTCGAATACACCTTTCAAGTTTGACCGTCTTTAGTGATTGAATTGTACATTTCGATGATCAATGTATTACCAAGACGAGGGAGTGACGTGCCACGCCCAACTCGGCAAACGTTGATTTTTTACGGAAATGTTTCAGGACAAGATCGAAGAGGCGCTGAGGATAATAGAAGAGGTAGCGACGAACAACATGGGGACTCTCTGCGTCAACGAAGGTTACCGGATCCTTCCGGCCCCGGTCATCCCGACCCGTTACGACACGGCCAAACAGAAAGCACTGCTCGCCGCCACCCTCCTCGCCGAGCTTGGACTCGGTCCACACCACAACGGACAGCTCCACCCTCTCATCCACAGTAAGAACACACCCTCATTTCTCTAATGCTAGGGCAAAGGAATATTTTCGGCATCATCGAATTATCTGGGTTTTAGGTAGTTGGAACATCCAGTTTCCCCAGCCTAGCCAATTGAGGGATTAATGAAAGTTCTAGTAAATATTTAGAAAATCATTAGAACCGAAAACGTTGATGAAAACCGAAGCAAAATCTATAATTGGCAGGAGAAAAAATCTCTTAGTCTCGTAAAACTTGGAGGAACAACGAGAACCTATGTTTTAAGCTGCTGCAGAGCTTTTAAGAACTGCAGCAGGCAAATGTAGATGATAGCTGAACGAAAATCTGTATTCAGAAAAAACCCTTAGTCAGAGAACAGGTAAAGAACAACGTGAATCTACTTTTTTCAGCTTCTGCAGAAAGTTTAAGAATTACGGTAGGGAAAAAGTAGATGTTGGGGATGTGTAAGTGGACTGTATTAATTTGATGGATGCTTAGGTCGGTGGTTCGGTTGATAGAATTTTGTTAGGAATTCCCAGGGTTTAACAGGTGAGTTGGAATGGCGTGAATAAATAAATGGAAGCCCCGAAATTTGGGCTGTTCTAGTGGTTTAGTATGAACGATATAGTAATAAGCAGAGACGGGAAAAAGTCATAAACGTCATAAGTCATAGTTTTTTGTCATAAAATGGCCTTTTTTCGCTGAAACGTCATAAATTGCAACTTTTTGGAGTAAAAGTCATATTTTGTCCCTAGTAGCACCCGCGAGAAGCGTTGAAGTCATGGACAAAATAAGGTCTGAGATAGGAGATTCTGCGATTTGGTGCAGCGTGGATGAGACCACCGATCGGCTAGGGCGGAACATGGTAAACGTCTTGGTTTGGAAATTGGACGGAAAACACATAGCCAATGGGCGTCTTTGTAACCAGATGTAACCAGATGGGGTACATGGCTTCAAGCAGCTATATATTACGCCGACAATTTTGATAAAATTCGAGAGGTTTTTGAATCTCTCGATGCTAACGAAGCTCAATCTATATGAAAGGCAAAGGAAGCTCTTGCAGTACAAGGTATAGAAACCCACCTGCAATACATCGCTGAACACTTTGGTTCCATTCCGGATATAATGGAAAGTTTGCAGACTCAGGGGATGCTTTTTGTATTCAAAACGCTACTTTCAGACAAGAGAACAAATCTGACTGTGGATATTGAGGAGCATTTGATTGTTTTTTTACAATCGTTTTGAATTATAATTTAATATTATTGTAGAATTTTGATTTTAAACAAAACATGTACATAATTATATCCCTACAAGAATATACATGTAATATTGTCAAAATTAAAATATATTTTACCTACTCACATATTGGATTGTTTCACTTGACCAACTTTTAGTTATATTCAAAATGGTAAAAATTATTCTTTAAACGTCATACTTTCACCCAAAACGTCATAAAACATCAACATTTGTGGAAAACAAGTCATAAAATGAGGTGAAAAAAGTCATAAAAGTCATAGAAAAAAGGTCATGAAATTGAAAACTAAAAGTCATAAACTCTCATTTGTCTCTGGTAAAAAGATACAAAGGAGAATGAAGGGAGTAAATGAGGGTTCTGATCTGATCCACTTGCATGCAGTCTTTCTTGTTGCTGGGGTCCCTTGCAGACATCCTAGTAGCCAATTGAACCGTTGAAAAGTTTCGATATAATGTAGGAGCCAAGTGAAAGAGATTTCAAATCCGCGGTTGTGGAACCGGAAAACGTGCACTCTAAGTGTAGACGTGGGGTAATCAAGGTGGCGGTTGATTACGTAGGGATGAGAGTAGAATCGAGAGTGTACGCATGGAGGAATAGTTTAAGAGCAAGGGGAATAGTTTAAGAGCAAGGGAACCAAAGTTTCCTCAATTCTCCCAACACATCCAACCAAGGATCTACCTATTCACCAGCACCGAACAGGAGTATATTTTATCGAATCGCCTTGATGGATGCTTAGGTCGCTGGTTCGGTTGGTAGAATCTTGTTGAGAATTCCCAGGATTTAACAGGTGAGTTGGAATGGCGTGAATAAATAAATGGAAGCCTCGAAATTTGGGCTGTTGTAGTGGTTTAGTATGAACGATATAGTAATAAGATACAAAGGAGAATGAAGGGAGTGAATGAGGATTCTGATCTGATCCACTTGCATGCAGTCTTTCTTGTTGCTGGGGTCCCGCGCAGACATCCAGTAGCCAATTGAACCGTTGAAAAGTTTCGATATAATGTAGGAGCCAAGTGAAAGAGATTTCCCCAAGTCCGCGGTTGTGGAAACCGGAAAACGTGCACTCTAAGTGTAGACGTGGGGTAATCAAGGTGGCGGTTGATTGCGTAGGGATAAGAGTAGAATCGAGAGTGTCCGCATGAAGGAATAGTTTAGGAGCAAGGGGTAAAAGGGGGTTGGCATGCAAACCGAACCAAAGTTTCCTCAATGCTCCTAACACATCCAACCATTTAATTACCATTTACGTTTTCGCTGCATACAATCCATCGAATCCACTTATTAAAACCTGTTCCGACCTTCCGAGAACTGCAGCAATAACGAGGGAATGGAGATCATGCTTGAGCTACTTATAGTCATTCATGACGTCGGGATACTTGGTGAATCTTGAACATATCGCATGTCTATTTATTAATTTTCCAAAACGGGCAATGCCCAACGAACAAGAGTACAAAAATTAAAAAATTTGCTGACCTAGCAGGGAAAAAAAAGACAGAGAAAAACACAAAACAAAAATAAACAAAGGAAAAGAAAACAACCCTATCAAGACAAAGTAAAACATGGATAGCTGCTTGGCTAAGAAAAATAACAGTAAAAGAACTATAATAATCCATACGTAAGGAACTTATTGGACACTGGAGATAACACCACGCAGTTGCGACCTAAACACGGTTGGCGAGCGACGCTGGAAGAAATTCAAATTCGGATGGTCTTGTAGCAGAAAGTTGGCTTGCCGGGGTAATCTGTTGAGTGGTTGCTGGTATAAATAGTTCGTTGGGGAGAAGTTGACATGAAACAGGGAGGCAGTGCGAATATTGAATGATGGGACGTTCAGACCGATCTCAGACAGCAAGGCAGGGCAGTCAATCGCACCGTTCTGTAAGCCGTATAAGAACATTTTGTATATGAGACGACGGGTGGCAAGTGAGTCCATTTTAAACTGTGCAGCCAACGACCGAGCACTGTAGTCCTGGTATGGGATACGCAGCTTAAAACCCACATATCGCAAAAATCTGCATTGCACACTTTCCAGCTGCATTATGTGTGTCTGGTAATATGAGCACCATACCACAGAACCATATTCCAATATCGGCCTAACTAAGGCAGAGTATAAAGCGATTAAAGCCGGGATGCTGGTGAATTCAGCGCTGCTCCGTTTCAGAAAGCCAAGGGCACGCGTTGCACGACAAGCAATTGAGTCGATGTGGGAGTCTATTGTGGAAGATAGGCTTATTAGACAGACATTTGAATGAAAAAAAAAATCAGATGAAAATATTGAAGATGACGATTTATCACCATAGCCCCCTCCAGTTCTCCTTCTGACAGGAAATTCGTCCTAAAAACAAAAAGGGAATCGGGTACAAAAATCGCAAAAACTTTGTTCTCTCTCAAAATGTAGGGAAACAACTTGATCATACGTTTTAAAGCTTGTGCTCATCCTTCGAATGTATAGCAAAAAAAGTTGAAGATGAAAATTCAAAGGAACTTGATGTTATTCATACGTAAAAGAGTAGTAGCTCTTACATACCATTATGTGCTGGTGGCACTATAATTCGCCATGGCGAAACTAACATAACCAGATTTACATACCCAAATGTTGTAAATATGCACCAGATATGCATATCACTAGACCAACTCTAACTGTGGCGTCACTTAAAAACTTGGCTCATGTTATTTGTAAGGACCGGTTGGAATGGGAGAAACATTGTTGAAAGAAATGTACTACTCGATTCAAGTGTTGTCTGCACAAAAATAAACACATAAAAAGAGAGAGCAAAATTATTAACCCCACTTCAATATCTACGTTTTCTCTCCCTTTGGCTGCAAAAACTCTTTATTCAATTATGAATTGTAGCCGGAGTTTCGAAAAAATTGAGCAACATTCGAGTTGTAGGTTGATGAGGTGGGTTGAATTATTCAGACTTGTTAGTGTCTTAAGATTGAAAAATAATACGTTCACTCACGAGAGCAGTGAAAACAAACGTTGTTTTGTCTACCAAATGGAAACTCTATTTTTATTTCATCATTTAGATTGTACGTAAAACCAAGAATAAAAAATAAAGAGCATTTGTTCTACCTCTAAGCATATTACCAAGGTTGTGGAAGGCGGATTTCGTTTCTCATGACTGGGAGAAATTAATAGGAAGAATCTTCGAAGTCTTGAATGCTTCTTATTGTTAGCGACGTACCATTTTCTTAATTTAGGTCGTTTTCATGGCAAAGTAGGCAAAGTAGGCCACCGACAAGAAGGCCGCGCATCTTCATGGTCGCTGTTGGTGTTTTTGATAAAAAATACATACCTAGGATGTTTTTTATCGAACGCTGTGATAAAGAACTCTTCTAAAAGCTCTTTGGAATTATATTGTGAAATATTTGCACGACGATCCTTGTGGAATTTGTTATCCGCCACGAATGAGATCTGCCCCTTCAAGCTAGTCACCTGATCACTCCGTCATATTAATTTTAGGTAATAGAATTTAATAATAATCGTACTCCAACTGATATAGATAGGTATTACAAACTCTCTGTTATCCATAATCTTGGATACTCATTCCAAATGTACAGTGGACGTACATACAGCGATTGAGGGCAGCGACCGGTGTAAAGTTCTGAAGAGGAAAGTAGCGTGAGAGCACAGAATCAAGGAAGATAGCGTGCGTCCGCTTGTCCGAGGGGGCCCGATTAAAGGCAGGTCCTCCTCTAGCCATAAAGTTATCTTGAAAGTTCCACTCAAGCAGCATGTTCGTATGAGCGAATTTTCCAAAATTATCGTTTTACATTTATATTAAATGTTAAATAGTAATAGAAGTATGAGCAAAGAAATGGTTAACCATACATTTTAATACGAAAAAACTTGTTAAAAATAATGGGGAAAGATTACTAGAAGTTTTATCGGTTATTTAGCTAATTGTAATTCAATCTGAGTACAATTTTCGGTATAAATAGGAGCTTTATAAACTTTTTGAGTTGATAAACTCTTCTAAGTTTTATTTTTAGGCAGTTTTTGGTGATTTTTCGTGTACACTTTTTCAAATTTGCCCAAATAAAAGTGCGAGAGGAGAGAGAGAGAGAGAGAGAGAGAGAGAGAGAGAGAGAGAGAGAGAGAGAGAGAGAGAGAGAGAGAGAGAGAGAGAGAGAGAGAGAGAGAGAGAGAGAGAGAGAGAGAGAGAGAGAGAGAGAGAGAGAGAGAGAGAGAGAGAGAGAGAGAGAGAGAGAGAGAGAGAGAGAGAGAGAGAGAGAGAGAGAGAGAGAGAGAGAGAGAGAGAGAGAGAGTACATACCAAATTTTAGCGTCTTACCATCCCGAACTTTCATCTTCAAATAAGTATCTGGCCTAAGGAGGCTACAAAACGAATTTCAGCTTCATACGATTGATATGGTTAACATCATGTTTAGGATTGGTTTTCCATCTCGGGCTCTCCACGAAGTCCACGATCTACTTTTTGCACCGCCTCACCGAATTAACCCTACCTCGATTTCATAATTCGGAAAATACTAACATTCTGACTTGATACTGGCCTTTCTCCTCTATCCTCAATTCTGAGAGCGGACACTAAAATTTATCATTTTCATCATTATTACCCTTACGGAGCGGATTCTATTTTGAGTTTATCGTCAACCATTTGTGATGACTAAACGTCACAATAATTAATCAACAATAAGCATCCCTCAGTAAAGGTATTGCACAGTAAATACCTTTGTGGAATTGAGTACCTACGCTGAAATTCAATATACCTGGGCGTAATAATGTGAAGGGGTTTCACAGTAGCTAACGACAGTCTCGGAAAGACGTTATGAATACTTCAAAGTAGCTCCAGTGGAGTACAATAAAAGTTGTGCTGCGGAATTCACGTCACCCATTCGACCTAGTTTTATTGGTTGTCTGTTGCGTACAGCTGTAATATCGTTCTCACAATAAAACGAATATTGCTTCCTTCGGGCCAGCCCTCAACACAATCGAAAAATATCTGACTTTCCTTCGGATCTCTCGCAGCGAGTATTCGTTGCGACAACGTGAATGTGCTATGATATCGAGAACTTGAGTTAAAAAGACTCTTCGCTAGTAGCGATAGTATCGGTAGATGGGCGCTTTCAGGAGCAGTCGATCAGCTATTCAACACTTCAACCCCTACGTGCCGTGATAGTAGCTACTGTATGTGACAAATATTGGATAAAAATAAAACTAAATGTGTGGAAGAACAATAAAATAAACAAATATTTGATCATGAGTAGGTAAACTAGTAAGTTAACCAACTAGTAGAACTAACTAGTAACTTATCTAGTAGAACGATAGACATGTCGCAACTAATTTTACGTTAATGTTATGAAATTGTGGAACACTATAGAATAATACGAACTTAGTTGACTGAAGTTCAAATGATCTTACATACTGCGCACCAATTCACTGGATTCAGCGGTTCAGTCTCACAATGATGTAGACCATTTTTTAAATAGTTTATTTCGATTAACTATCACAGTCGGTTGGCATTATAATGATTCAAACGGCATCATTTGAATGAAATCTACTGAAAAATGGCAGTCTCAAAAATGACTACTGAACTAGAATACTTCTACTCTAAAATGCCAATCTTTCAGGTTGTCTAGAGTTAATACCAAGATGTCGACTACGGTACATATTTAGCATCTAACTAATGCAGTACTTGGAGGCGGCGCACAATGGTAACTTTAAAATATATAAAATTTTGATGTTCAACACTGATAAACAGAAGTCACGTTGGGAAAATTGAAACCACGTAAATGCTATCGGTAGGAAGACTGTATACTCGATGAAAACTGAACTACACACTAACGCATGCCTTCAATTATCAGGGTTGTATTTGCATCTAAAATTATTTATAGGAGATAGGAAACAAAAAAAAGTTGTAAACATGTACGATTGATTTGTATTAGGAGAGATGAAAAACATTTATTGATCATTATATGGCGTGGAATGTTGGAATAGTTGGGGTTGTGAAAAGTATAAATTGATATGCCAAAAGCTCGAATTGGTATACCGAAAGTTGAAATTGAGTAGCCAAAAGTTGAAATTAAGATGCCAAAAATATTAAAATTTATTTGCGCCAAAGGTTCGAATTACTTTGCCAAAATTTGCAATTTGATAATATGCCAAAAATTCAAATTGATTTTGCCAAACTAATCTAATTTTATTTTTTTCCTAACTGTGTGTGTTTGTTTGTGTGTGTGTGTGTGTGTGTGTGTGTGTGTGTGTTCAATTTATGTCAATCATTACACAAAGCACACATGTTCATTTGTTATACTTGTCTTAAAGACCCAAGATGAATTTATTTAATCATTGTGTGTGTGTGTGTGTGTGTGTGTGTGTGTGTGTGTGTGTGTGTGTGTGTAGTCAAATGTGTGTGTTGTGTCACATGGTTTCAGATCGATTTAGACCATTTTTATTTTACATTATTTTTACATATTTCAGTCATAAGTACATATTTGATTACATATTTACCAATTATCAATCAACCTCCTCAAAAATGAAGCAACAAGAAAAAAGGCTTATTATTCATAAATAATAAACCAAAATTGGTTGGTACCTACATGAAAAAAGAAGGCGATTCGTCATCGTCACCTGCTTTCAGGTAGCTCAGAATTATAGGGAGAACAATCCTAGAGTTCCTATCTAGCTCTAGCGCTATCTCGTGTACCACAATTACGAGTATCATCCTAGGACAGGCCTTTAGAAGAATGCATGTGGAAATTTTTTTGAAAGCTCCAAGCCGGTTGCAGCTGTTCAAGGAAATTTATATCCCGAGTTATTTATTTTGGGAATCCTCAACCAGTAGTAACAAGATGAGAACTTTTGGATGTAGCTGACTACTACATTAGTAACTTCGACAAAATAAAGGATATTATTTCATATTAAGAAAATCGACTCGGCTGAGACCCTTTCCCAGTGCCATCGTAGTTATGGAATGATGCGTACCTTGAAAACATGAATTGGCATTTATCAGCGGCAACTACACCTTTTTCGGGGTCACTTGCGTCGAATCTCAAAACCAGTCATTGGTAAAAAACGTGGACCACGCCCGAATTGCAGTCCAAAAGTTGAAAAATATACAGTTAGACGTTGCAAACCAAATCAAAACAAAAATCTGAGACGTTTTCAACACAATCCGGGATGGAAAGATATTCTGCTGATCGCTGAGATCCTCAACGGAAAACAAGTAACAGACCAGTTGAGCGTAGAAGCGGCTTTCTTCAGTGCCCCAATTACATTTGTTGATGTCTAGAGATCTATCAGCAGATACAAGACCATTTTAAGACCCTAACGTCAAAGCTTTTCGTTTGAAAATTTTAAAAATCATGTGGTGGTAAATGCAAATAATTTTGATTAATAAAATTCCCCTTTGAATTCAGTATAATTGGCACCAGTTTTATAATTTTCGATTTTACATATTTTCTATTTTATTTTACATATTTGGCAAAAATAAATACATAATATAAGTACATATTTTGCATTTTTAACTGCATATAAATCCTAGCCCTAATTATAACTGAGTTTGTTGAAGTACTACTACTAGCGACAATTAGGCGTTGAGAAAATGTGAGGAGTTTAGCAGACTTTAGACAGAATCAAACGAGAAAAAACAATAAACTATTATTGTTGTTTTTTTTGTAATTTGGTTTGATGCCACCTGTAGAATTTGTTAGGGAAATCAAGGGAAAAGGAATTTATTTCAGTTATTAATATTGGGAATGCCAGGGAAATTAAGTACGGCTAGATTTAGTTATAGTGACGAACACGAGCGATCTTTGCTTTGAATCAAGCTACGTGTTTCGACATCACTGTTCCGTAACTGACTAGAAATGAGGTTGAATAGATTTTTATATTACAACATCGAATGAAAGGGAAAGAGACGCATGTTATGTGATCTCGAGGTAACTGTAGTTATTAAAATAATGAAGCGACGTATTGGACTATTAACATGACATTGTATGTTGATGATGTAAGATTTGGTGGACGGAGTGGCTCACAGCATCCTGCTCTCGGAGCCGTCCCTCCTGGCGTCCCGAGTCATTCTCCTAAACGCTTCGACAAGTCTCGTCGTCACTGCTGCCGTCTGGAGACGGGAAGCTGGACATGGACCAAGCATTGGAACATGGGTCCCACCCCCAGACATTTCGTCTGGGGATTGGCCTGAATCGGTAGGTCTCTCGTAGATAAAGGGAAGACATTGCCACTTATGGCTATCCCATTATTCGCCAAGTCAGCAGGCTTTTACTAAATGGATAGGAGCAGTCACAATCAGCGCCGACCATATGTATGAAGGCTTGTCTTGTTAGGACAATGATGGTAATCCATTTCAGCACCACACAAGGAAAGAATGCCTGCTTCAACTCAATTACTGACCTCTTGTACCATATACCACGCCAGGTAATGGTTGCATCAATTACCACTATCTGGCCTGGTTGTAAATATGTTAGCTGCGCTGCTGCACCATGCACTGAGCGCATCGACTCGACGTTTCCTAATTTTGGAAAAGTCGATATCTCTACTGATCTCCGTTCTTAACCAAAAAACTCTGACACTTCAGTTACACATTTGAATAAAATAAATAAATAAAAAAAAGAAATAAAATTTTAATTTCGGAAGACAAAATATTTATCGAGTTCCTGCAGGAACACAAAGCTCGTGTGCCTTTCTTAATGAGGTAGCAAAATACTGTTTTAGAGTACAATGTTTTGATATTACAAAAGGTGGCAACAAATGTTTCATTATCGACTGACATCTCGATTCTTCTTTAAATTAATGCCAACAGTTCTAAAATCCTCAGCATCATTTGTTAAATTATGTTTAAAATGAAACGATGAGGCGAAAGCTGACACCATTTGAGCTGAACAGGCCTTTCTCGTTTAGTAGGTACGATAATTTCAACTCAGCACTCACTTATCAAGTGAAGAGTCGGTCCCACATGCAGTGGCACCGTAAATCGCAAGAACCCGCCTATTATTTTTAATGTTTGGACCTGAAACCACTTTTCTTCATTATTTTTTACGAGGTCATCGTTAAACCGGGCTGGCTATAATGTGGTTTATCGCCACTTAGTCGAGGTGATGAATTTCCCGTCGTGCGGTAACCTCGACAATATTTCCTGAAAATGGTACCTAAGAACAATCACGATCCGACTAATAAAGATTCCTCCAGCTCCGTAACATTGCCGCCCAACTCGCCGATCTTATTGGTATGGCCGTTCGAACAAAAGATATAAATCGATGTTATTGGTAAATGTGAAGGAGGGGGGGGAGGGGGTTGAAGCAATTTTGTATTAATTTGTTGCACTCTGGTGCAAACAATTACTCAAAGTAGAGAGCCCCGAAGCATTGAAGTTGAAACACTCCCAGTTCGCTTAGGCGTTGCAAAACACAGTAATTATCTGATGCACTTCGCTGTTTGGAATGACCTGATTACTAGGCTCGGCGATTGTTGCAATACCTATAATTATACAACTAGGGCTTTAATTGCATAACGAGTTAGCTGAGTGATTCAAGTTATACAATAACTGTTTTTGGCGAGTTTGAGGTGAACTCTTCGGGAAATCAATTGTATATGACGCAGGGACTTTCCCAGAATCTGAAGCGAATAAAAAACTGGCAATTAGGTCACCAATCTGACTTGGATGGTTATTGCGTAACACGGTCCAACAAATGTATAAATTTAGGCATGTATCTATGTTTCAAGCGCTAAACAGATTCACCAACCTAATTTGGATATGTATGCTATAGGATAATTCATTTTTACGGCGACTTGCTGTTACAATTTTCGTGAAAGCAAGTAAGATTGCTGTCAGGGAGTCGACTCCAGTAGTTTCAGCTTTTTTGATTAGATACGCGCAGCTGTACATTATTCTCAACCAAGACGACGCGTTGATCGGGGCTCGATCGTGTGTCAAGTGACGTTCATTATGTTCACATTCATATCCATAATCAGTTGTAACTAAATTATAATAATAAATTAATAATAGTCTAAAGTGTTGATGTATTTCAATTGTATTTTAACGTAATACCAAATACACAACAGACATGGTGCCGAAACCCGGGAACGAACCAGGGACCTTTAGATCATTGCCCCAAAATGATTTGTCAAAATCACTGTTCAACACCATACACGCTAAACATTCAGAACGAACTGAGTGTAGTAGACGGAATTTTGTTCAAGGGTTCCAAATTTATAGTGCCTCCAGAAATGAAGAATGAAGTTATGAGGGACGTCCATCGTTCTCATAAATCTTTGGAATACTGTCTAAATCTAGCAAGAGCATTAGTTTACTGGCCACGCATGCATAGTGACATCAAATCATTCATAGACAACTGCTTAGTAAATTCAAAGAACAAGCCTGAGGAAAAGATACTTTGAAGAAGTTCCAAGCAGTTTGCATGAATCAAAGACTTATTCTCAGTCAGAGGAAAAGAATTCATTTTCGTTGCCGATTCATACTCTGGTTACTTTGAACAAGAACATAATAAACCAACAAACATCATCATCGGTAATCGTTCGAAATGGTTCCTACCTGGGGATACCAGACGAGCTGCGGAGTAAGGTCCTTGTTACAATTTTGAGTTCAAAAAATTCAGTGCCGACTGGAAATTTACTCACAGGATATCATCACCTCACTTTGCACAATCAAATGGATTGGCCGAGATATATGTACAGGAAGGTAAAAATCTCATTCTCAAGTTTTGAGAAGAGTACTGCGTTATACAAAAGCCCTTTTATTTCGTAACTCGCCTAGATGTGACTATTACAAAGATTGATGAGCAGGGGGGTTAAAAACATCCGATCAAATGAAAGCTTATTACCAGTAGTAACCAAAAGGTGTCACTAAACGTTTCATTATCGACAGACACGAAAAAGATTAAATTTTTCCAACAGAAAATAAGAAAGAGCCACAGCATTTGTTAAATTATGTTTAAAATGTACATGAGGCAAACACACCATTTGGATGCCTGCAATTTCTCGTGCAAGTAGGTACGATAATTTCAACTCAGCACTCACTTATCAAGTTGAAGAGTCGGTTCAGTGGCACCGTAAATCGCAAGAACCCGCCTATTATTTTTAATGTTTGGATCCTGAAACCATCTTCATTATTTACTTTCAACGAGGTCATGTCGGGGTCGACTCCAATGTAGTTATCGCCACTTAGCGAGGTGATGAATTTCCCGAACGCGCAGTAACTCGACAATATTTCTCAATGGTTGCAAGCAATCGCGATCGCAATCGGATTCCTCCAGCTGTAACAAGTGCGTTCCCAACTTGCCGATTTACATTCATATCCATTCGAACAGTTGTATAAATTATAATAATAAATTAATAATAGTCTAAGGGATGTATTTCAATTTTGTATTTTAACGTTGAAGTTCAGAGTTGTTAGGAAACAATTTTTACCCATTTTCGTTACTTTTGAAGACACGTAATCGCGATTATCCTTCCAATTACTTGTTAATGGTAATAAAAATTAATCTTCCGAAACAAGTAATTAAACGAAAAACCGATTAATTATTGGTAGGAAAGTAATCGTCATTCCAACCATTACAGTGAATGTTCAAAATGAACTTTTTCCTGTTTCCATTATCTGCTCCTTGGTATTGCATGATTGATGAAACTGATCCGTTTACGATACAGATTATTTAACTTGCTATTCCTTTGCTATGCATTATAGTAATGTAAAATAATTGAAATTTACGAAAATACTTTATGAAAGATCCTGTGAATTCTCCTGCAACATTTTTATTTTTCGTTATTTTCTGTAAAAAGTGTTTTCCCTTCTAAATCAACTTGTTTTTTTTGTAAGAATTTTAAACTCGAATTAATTAAAAGTAACGGAATCAAAAATCGTAATCGTTTTTTCGATTACCATTATTTGTAATCGGAAAAAAGTAATCGGTATTTTGGTAAATTGAAATCGGAAAAAGTAATCGTTTTAACGATTACCAGTCCAGTAAGTGGAATGGTAATCGCGATTACTTCTGGAGTAATTTCAACCCCAAAACTTATTATTTCCTTTTTACTAAAATTGTTACTTCATTACAATGAATGTAATAAAATTATTCATTACTCAAAGTATTTACATCTCAACTCTGTTGAAGTTGAAACAGTCCCCAGTTCGCTTAGACATTGCAAAACACAGTAATTATCTGATGCACTTCGCTGTTTGGAATGACCTGATTACTAGGCTCGGCGATTGTTGCAATACCTATAATTATGCAACTAGGGCTTTAATTGCATAACGAGTTAGCTGATTGATTCAAGTTATACAATAACTGTTTTTGGCGAGTTTGAGGTGAACTCTTCGGGAAATCAATTGTATATGACGCAGGGACTTTCCCAGAATCTGAAGCGAACTCAATTAGGTCACCAATCTGACTTGGATGGTTATTGCGTAACACGGTCCAACAAATGTATAAATTTAGGCAGGTATCTATGTTTCAAGCACTAAACTGATTCAACAACCTAATTTGGATATGTATGCTATAGGATAATTCATTTTTACGATGACTTGCTGATACAATTTTCGTGAAAGCAAGTAAGATTGCTTTTGTGGATAATTAATAGTTGATTATTGTTCTCGAAGCGCGTGTTAAAGACACCACGTTATACTACTGTTCTATCACTTCAACACTTGGAAGCTTAGAAGTTTTAATAAAAATTACGATGCCTGAAACTTTGGCATTAAAACGAAAAATTCTGTGCTCCCTCATTATCGGTGGCAGGAAAGCTGTGTAATGCCAAGGAATCGTTCAAAATGCCAACTTTTCTCCTGTTTCCATTATCTGCTCCTTGCATTTCAGAGCTTGCTGATCAGTTTGAAATTCATGTCTGCATCTGTTGCCATTGGCAAATCTTCGTCAGTCCGATTTTGATGAAATTTCCAGGGATTCCTTCTACCATCTCCTCAAAGTTCATACCTCAAACGAGAATACTTTAATATCTACTGTACTTCCGACCGACTCTTCCACTGTCGTTAAAATTCCAATGTATATGCAATGGGTATACGCTTAGAGATAATTAAAAATTATCTATCTCGTCCTATAAATGTTATTGCGATCACCCGTCTGTTACTGGGTGATTGACATCACGTCAAACGAAGAGACTTGGCCTTGACCGTTCAGATTCATACCCCATTTATCTATTTTTCCATCCTATTTTGGTATTCATTTTATTTTATTTCATTTATTTATTGTTTTATTGTTCGCCTGGCAGAAGTCTTCT